>WUQG02283275.1:0-19689 GCA_011317285.2 Androctonus mauritanicus | reverse complement strand
GCATATACTGATAATGCATTAAAGGAGAATATTATAAAGTATCATTGTATGAATAATTAAATGGAAATTGTGGAAAACGCTAAAGTAATGTTATTGAAACTTCAGTAATAAATAACAGAGAAGAACGGAAATTCAAGATTAACATGAAGCCATCTTTAATCTCTTGCAATAGAAAATCCCTGATGTTATCTGAAATGACTAATTGATAAAATGCAATTTAAATATTACTTTCAAATATTGTTATGATTTTTGTGAACAAGATTTGTAAAATGCATTTGAGTGCCGAATGTTTACAATAACCTTATTCTCTTTCGTGCTGAATTTAAAAAATATTCTTGTTTTATTTAATTAAAATATAAAAATTTGTTCTTGAAATAATATTTTTACATATAGTATATGTTAATGTTGACTAAATATCAACATATAATTGACTATTTTCACAACATTAATATATTAATGTTGATTTATTTTCAGGTAATGCCAGCCAAAGTAAACACTTTGAATGTGAAACATGTCAGAAGAGATTCCGTACTAAAGACAGCTTAAAAGTGCATTTGAGGATTCATAGTGGAGAGAAACCGTTTGAATGTAACATCTGTGATAGAAGATTCACTCAAAGTAACAATTTACGAAATCATGCGAAAACACATTCGGGTGAGAAGCCTTATCAATGTGACATGTGCAATTACAGATGCATTCAGAAAGCTAATTTGATAAGACATCTTCGAATTCATACAGGTGTAAGGCCATTTTGCTGCCAGTCTTGTGGTAAAAGATTTTCCACTAAGTATAATTTAAGCACACATTTCATAATACATACAGGAGTAAAGCCTTACCAATGTCAAGCCTGTAATAAAAGTTTTGCCCAAAAACTGTCTTGAAACGTCACAAATTAAAGTTACACTAAGAGAGAAAACACATTTATATGAAATTTGTTACTGATATTCTGTTCTTAAGTATTTTGATTGCGAGATGATTCAATTGTTAATTAATACGATAAATTGTATAATTTATAAATTTCAAAAATGAAATATTAAAATAAATTCGATAATAATTGCCTTTTTTTAAAAATATATATTTTTGTATTTGCTTTGAACTTTTATTATTAAGTATAATCTTTATGCAAATTCTGCACAAATATTTCATCCTCTATGTAGTTATACAAATATAATAATTCTAGACATTGCTCGCATTGATTTTTCACAGAATGTATAAAACCGAGATGATTACTGGGCAGAAAGATATTATTAAAGCTTGAGGGCGGTCGTCGAATGATTTTAAATAGTTTTCAGGTTAAATTATTATACAGTATAACCTTTAAAGTTATGAATATTAGAATATTTTCAGTTTATACAGTAAGCGCTCTCTAATCAGAAAACATATGGTTTCGGGGTGTGTCAAATTATTGGATGTTCAACGAAAAAATGAAATTACTCAAACGAATATGCCCAGTTTATTAAGACTTTCCTGTCCACTGCTGTGCTGTTCAAATCTACAAATCCCTCACTTTCATCCCGCGTTTTTCCCTTTTTCTGATTAATGGCATTATATAAAGTTAAATAAGAAACAATGATATAGCAAAAAACAACTATTTTACAGTAAATAGTGTATTGAGCTTACAAGTTAGTTCGATTATATTGACTGTGCAACCAACGAATAGCGACTGACAAATTGTTACATCAGTCTGTCTTGCACATGGACAAGTTGTGACATGAAAATTTCACCTGGCCGATGCGGTGGATGAAAGAGTGTTAGACTACAGAGATGCAACTGTTTTGAGTTACCAATATAAATCAAATGGATACAGCAAATCATACTATATTCTTAACTGTTTGCGCTCCTCAATATTTTCACGACATATCATCCAAAACTCCACGCCGGTTTTTTAAAAGTTGCAATATTTCGTTTATGTTAAACTTTTGTTTGGCATATTTTTTGATACGGAAATTTGCAGTTTTGTAATTAATATTTTGCAGTACCATTTTTTTTTAAATTTTGAATTGTTTCCGTATAAAATAATTTTAAAAATTTGCAAATGCTTTGCCTAAGAAGCGAAATTTCTTTTTCATATTTCTCTTGAAATTTTTTTCTTATATCGCACATGAATTGTTTTTATGCATTTATAATCTTTAAATTATTTTCCATAAAAATGTCATGATAATTTGTTGGATTTTCAGATATTTTGCAACTAATGACATTTGTTTATATTGCCATATACATGTAATTTGATAATTCATTCATCCGGTATCTATGAATAATCACAGACCATCCCCTGGTAATTGTTTTTCGATGTGTTTCTGTATATTCTCTTATTTTATAAGACTTTTTTCAAATATTGAAAAATTTATAATTTATAATTGCAATTTTTTAAGATTTTGTATTAGTTTACGCTTATTTATTGTTTATATAAATTTTTTTTTGTTCTTATACCTAATTTATGTGTGTCCTAACCTCTGTCCACAGAATTTCGTACTAATGTTCGACGAATATCAGCAAAATTCTAATAAAATGGGCTATTGATTCATGTGCTTATGAGCAATTTTGTAAATTATACCACTAGTAGAATGCAATATTTCTAAAAAATATCGATGTTTGATGCAGTGGCGTACCAAGGGGTGGAAGGGGACTGAAAGTGCTGCCATTACTATTTTCTCTGGCTAAGAATCGCGTCTTTTAGCAAAGTAATTCCTAATCTGATAATAAACTGTTTTGAATTATTATAGTTTACTTCCTATTTATGTTTATATAGGTTATTTGACTTCAATTTCTGGTTTTTTCGATTAAAAAATATTGGCTGTCCCTGGACCGAGGGTTTAGTTTTCATTCAGAAAAATATCAAACAAATGTATATGGAATATAAAAATATCAAATATCGGTTGCATCCCTACAGACTATCCCATTGAGTAGTCTTCCTGGATAACTAAATTCTCCTTTGATGTCACATATTCATCTCCAAATAGAAATAAACCTATAAAATCACTGGTATGAAGTGACGTTCTACATTTATTACGCTTAAAATTCCTCGCCATTCTTAAAACTTTAATCATATTTACGAAATAAAAACATTGTAAATCTTTTACTACAAGTATGAAACTAGTTCAGTACTGATGAAATGAATGATTTTAGAAGGCTTTTCTTTACATACAGAATTAATTCATTCCTTTATTCATACAATTTACTTATTTTGTAAGTAAAAGTTTTCAAATAAAAGCATTTACTCAAAGTTTATCAGAAGATTTTCCGATGAATTCTTATTCATGCATAGAAAAATATTTGCTACAAATTAAATTTCACAAGCAAAATGATGATACTTCTTTTAATTCATTCAGCCCAATAAATACATTTTTTCGAGGAAAATGTTACTTAATTTTATAAAAAAATTTTTATCATCAGAAATTAAATGATTTATTGATCACGATGCTTTTTTCAATGACTAAACTGGTTTGATAAATTAAGGGTGGAACCGACACTGTTCCGTAATGACCATCCACCCTTGAGAAAGTCCGATATTACTCAAGCTGTAGTATTGTTTGCATGAAATTTCGTCCGATTGTAGGAATGAAGAGAACTGGAGATGAATAAATATCGCCTAGGTTGAAAATAATGTCAAATACTGTGGCGTACAGTTCCGCCTGCACATCGGGCAGTTGCCAGGTGGGCGAACCTAATGGGGATGGTTGAAGTTGGTGAACAATATAGGTATTAAATGCCTTAAAGCCTTGTGTAAAGATATTCATTTTATATTCTAATAAGAAAGCATTTTCCCATTATTTAATCAAATCATAAGGTTTAAATATTAATTGATAATTGCACATCAGCTCTCTGGCTTCAATTTCATGGAATAAAAGAACAATTTTTAAAGGACCTTATTAGCAATCTAAAAAAAAACAACTGAACTCAAATGCCCACAATTCACTATCCTGTAGAGTAATTATGCACTCAGTATGGGGAATTGTATCCAGTTATCCCACATTATAGCTGGACTCAAATTACTTTAATCGCAGCTGAAGTAGTAGGCTTAGATTATATTTATGAACCTATAAAAAACAAAACGATTTCTTAAAACTGATTATGTAGAGCAAAAAGTTTTCAAGATTAATTTCAATTCTAAAAATCCATAAAAATTGACATTTTCCGTTTTTTCTAGTCTAATATTCACAATAATATGTAAATACATATATCCCAGAAATTGTTATTTGCTTAGACAATGATAATCATGCGTTAAAAATTCAACTTGATAAAGTTATAAAAGCAACTGCGCATTCGAGAAACTTTGATGTACATAATTATCCAATATGCACCACCAGCCCACTTTCTTTTATTATATTCTATCGTTGCTATATTCTTATGACACACTACTATGGTTGCAAACAACAAGTGAACTGCAGAAATGATCAACGTTGCCGCAGAACCAAAAGTTTTTGCATCTGAATATTTTAAAAAATGGATTAAAACGAATTAACGTCGGCAAATTTCGGTGTCTCGATTTTTATTAAATTATACAAAGCTTATATTTAAATTTTTGTTTATATTTTATTTAAATAAAAAATGCTTTCTCATAACGGGAAATGGTACTAATAATTATATCAATTGAAAAACAATTATCATCGTAATTAGAAAATGAAAATGTTTACATAAAATATGTGGACATGCTCTCGGAAAAAAAAATTTTAATTTTGATAATTTATTAAAATGTTTAAATATATTATGTGCATTATACATATACATTTATTACTCTAATTTCTAAGCTATTAATTAACTTCCTCACCTCCTCAAAAAAACTCTATATTTATATATGTTTATATACTCGCAATAATATTCTTATGGGATGGTTTATTTCAATTTGCCAGCAGCAGTAAAATTTTCCAGACCGCGACTGGCAATAAATATACATAGATAGTCTGTTTTGTACCTCAGCCGTATTTCTGTCAGTATTTGTTACTTCTGCCGTTTTTCCGTCAACAGATAACGCCACTTTTCAATCAGTAAGAATACTAAGTGCCGGGGCGAAACAAGCCCTTCCACAGGTTGCCCACACTTTGAAGGAGTCTGCCAGATGATTGAGGCGGGAATCGACGGCCGGGGTTGGATCTCTTAATAAATATTTTCAAGGGATTGGGACCCGAGACTGAAATCCGGATTCAACAGAATGGAAATATGAAGCATTTCCACGCAGCCAATCCGGCTGACTATACGTGCCGTTTCTAGTAAACAGTAAATTTAGCAGTCCATCTCAAGTTTTTGGATATACGTATATTTTAAACATTTCTTCACTAGATCTTAAATATCATAGGAATAACAATATATGGTTTTCTATATATTTAAATGTCTTTTAATCTTAATTTGAGTTTTTCCTTTTTCAGTGTCCATTTTCAAATGGAATGAATCAATAGTTCGAATATAATGTAGGTTAAGTCGTATGTATGAATCATATGTGCATAATATGCGTTAGATAAAAGTCACATAATTATAAAATCTTATTAAGGGAACAAGTCTGTAAGCACGTGCAATCATATACATAACACTCAGCAATATCTATCATATAACACATAATGCAAAATAAAGTTTCCTTGTAATGAAACTGATTAATGATATAAATTTTTCTAATGTCTTTTAATATTGCTAGTACCTTAAGATATATAGAATAAAATAAAATTTGTTTTATAAAAAAATTTTTAATTTTATAAAGAAGATCGCTTGTTAGAGATGATTATTAGGAATAAAAAATATATATTAATTTATATGGTTATATTTGAATTATTCTGCATAATTTCAAAACAATAAATAACTAATTTAAAAACTAAAATTTTATGAAAATTTGCCATCCGTATATTAAAGTAAGTAGTAGTATTTTAGTTACAATTGAAAATCGAAATGATTTTTATAATTAGTCACTCGAGTTTGTCAGGAATTAAGCTTCCAACTGTTTATTAAAAACCGAAACCATTTCATGAAATAAAGTAAATACGAATAATCTAATGAAAAATATTCATCAAAAGATATTGATACTTCGTTCAAGGAGTTTCATCCATACGGGCAACATATCCACTGTTTTATAGATTCATTGATTCGGTGCGCTTGATGAATGCGTAAGCACATATTTTCGCTTTGTGTACTCAATGTTTCATCAAACAAACGAGAATAATTTTCCCAAAGGAGCTAACCTAAAATAATAATATTTTATTAATTCGTAATTCACAAAATCCATTAAATTAGACTTTAAAGAATTTTAATGATTAGTTTAAAGATTTTATTATTGAAAATTGATTATGAAGTACAGATTTTATCATAAATTTGGTATTTTAATTCAAGATATAAAGTTGTGTTAAGATTATACTTATCTTTCACGACATTAGTATGATGGTTTCCTATTAAAATACCAAATTAATCAATATATTTATGAAACTAGGCACAAGGCAACTACACTAAAATCATCAATCAAGCTATACTGGTTATTCCAAGACCAAAACCAGAAGGAAGAATATCTTGAAAGTTTCTTTTAATACCGTATGTCCAAAATATATTCTTTCTGTCACTCGGTGTCGAATTAAAATTAACTTATTTTTATTTGTTGGTAAAAAAAGATAAAGTGGAAAGAAAACTTATTTAAAACGAATAAAACGAGAACCAAACTCTGATATCAAATTATCTCAATGGAACCAACATATTATCAAGCCATACATCCATATATCAATTTTATGCGAATTTTTGGAATATTTATAACAGAAAAAAAGAGTTTATTGTGGGTTAAAACATTAATTTTTCAGCTGTACATTATTTTGATATGTTTTGTCTTAATCATCTTTCCTGAAGAAATATCAATATATTTTATATCTTCCGATACATTATCTTCATTTTGTGGAGTTAAAGAATTGTGGCAGATGATTGGGAAAAAATTTCGCTATTTGGCAATTTTGATTGCAGTATTGCACATATTGTTCTTTTACACGTATAATAGACATGCCAGTCTTATCGTACAAACAATCAAATTTATTGATAAAACTATAAGATGTACGAGACAAAGTTACTTCAATATTGTTCGATTTGATGAATTTTGTTTTCTTGCTATCAGCTTTTGTACTTCTATCATATGTTTCGGCATTCCTGCAATTTACATATATTTTAGAAATTATTACAATTATAATTCTTCATTCGTGCAAGAGATTTTTTGTACATCCGAATTTACTTTGAGTATTTTTATTTTAACTAACATTTTTACTTACGAAATAGGACTTTTTCTTATTCTTATTCATTTTTGCATCCAACTAATTAAAGCATATATAACTGAACTGCAAGGAAACTCAGAAGAGGAAACCATTTTGGAAGATAAGACAATTCTTCAAAAATTTTCTGCAATTTTAATTTCTATTAAAGTAATGGATAAAATATTCGAAGATTTATATACATTAGCTATAATATTCTTTTTGCCAACTATAATAATACTTTTGATTCACGCTGTAGTTGCTGAGACTTTCACATTTCCCTCTTTCCTTTTGATTGCATTGTATTTATTATCGTTAACTTTAATTTTTATGTACAGTTTGCTTGTTGCAATAATTCCTTCTATAGTAAGTTATTGTTTGATGTCTCAAAACCTAAAAGCAATATTACGAAAATGAAGTCTTTTAAAAATTATATTTCACACTTTTATTGAATATTTGAATATTTTTTCTTATACAGATGCAACGTTCATTAAGTTCACTATTGGACATCTATTTTGAAAATGATGAAAATTATCATACCGTAATGTGAAATTTTTTAATTTAAATTATTAACTTACACGCTTTTGTAAACTTTATTGATAATTACAATAGATATTATGTCTTTATTTTTCAGACGCATCTTTTGGTACATCTATGTAATAATGACATCGGAATCAAGTGGAAGAATTGCATTTTTTTTAATAAAAAAGATGTATTAAAAGTAAGTGAAAAGTTCCTTTTTATAAAATTAAATTATTAAATATTGAAGTACATATTCGATTTTTTAGTTTGCGCTTGATGTTGCAACACAAATGATTACTTTTCTTATAATTAGAACTACTAAAAGTGTGGAATGTTCATAGACTATTTTCATCCGTCCTAAAACAACAGTAATAAAAAAAATTGTGTTCAAATTAATCAAAACAGAAGAACATTGATTACATGTCGAAATGAAGGCGTGCATTCGACCCTAAAAGAAAAAATATGTAGTAATTGTGGATCAAGAATAAAATTCAATTTATCTAGAAATTAGTGTGCTTACTTTTAAACATATTTGATTATTTATGTACAAAAGAAGATAGTGGATTGTAGTCTTTGATTTAGCCACCAGAATGAAGAAGGACTGAAATAATAGCGATATAATAAAGCGAAGAAAAAGTTGAGAGATTCCTACTTCAAAAAAAAAGGTTGTAGACCGCTATAGGCTAGGACTCAGAACCGTATCCAGTTCTATGTTAAAAACAATATATGACGAAAATAAAAAAATACAATAAACTGTTTTAAGTAGGAAGATTCGACGAGATACATCAATAGAAAAGATTAGTTGGTCGGATTAACAGTTTGGAAGCGCTTGAGCTTTTCACTCTTGAGGACTAGGGTTCGAATCTCGGATCCCAGGAAAATATTTGTCGTGGGGTCCAGGCTCGGCGCGTCGATGTCCTTCCTCCATAATCCGGCTGAACTCTCCGCATGGGTGAACAAACTATGGAAGGGCTTTTTTCCGAGCGCCACTTCGTGTACTTACTGAATGGAAAGTAGAGCCATCTGTTGACCAAAAAATACAAAAGAGTTTCGATCACGGAAGCACCGCGATTAAAATTATTTATAGAGGTGCCATTGAATCTATAGTGATTTATGCTGCTGAATCATAATGAAAGCATTTGTGAAGACAGAATATTATAAGAAAATTGATAAGTGTATAACATTCAATAACAATCGGCATCACAAAAGCTTATAGAATAGCTCCGACTAATACTGTATTGGTTCTCGCAGGCAAAATGCGAAATGACTTAAAAATCAGATTATTAAACTGGAATTATGACATTATAGGCAAAGACTGGAATCAGCACATTCACGTACAGAAGATTATCTATATTTAAATGACATTCGGGAAAATGGGATAGACAAAACTCTTCATAAAGTTAAAAGGCATCCGAGAAAAATTAATAAACACTGCATAAATGTTAGAGTCCCATCGGATAACTTGGGATATCAAATATTTACTGATGGCCTCAAAAAGAACAAGAAAGTACAAGCAGCTATAGTGACTTTAACTAAAGACAATTTACTAAGCTTACTACAAACTTGAATACTGCTGTACTATCACAAAAGCAATTTACGAGGCCTTAGAACATATCAACAACTAGAAACAAACAAATTGCAACTTTTACAGTTTATCTGATTGTAAAACGGCACTTCAGATTATATGTGACAATAGAAATATTATTTTTCTTATTGATAATATCAACAATCATAATCAGTTAACATTCCATTGAATCCTGGATCATAAATTAATTTATGGCAACGAGCAAGCGGACAAATTGGCCAAAACTATTGCAAATAGCCACATTATTACTACTATTAATAAATTTCCTATTAATTTAAAAACTAAAATCCTTTATGACAAAGTTAGTGATCAATGGCAAGAAAAGTGGAACAAAGAAACAACTGGTAGACTCTGTTATTCCATTATTTCAAATATTAGGGAATATTTCAAACTGAAATATATTAAATATGATTAGACGCTCACTCAATTAGTAACCGGACACGGAAAATTTAACCAGTACCTTTGTAGATTTGGCTTTAGGGCAATAATCACTGTGACTGTGACAATGAGTAAGTACAAGATAGCAATCACTTACCGCTTGATTGTGAAAACTGGAAAATATAAGGACTAATTTGGAAAGAGAGGTTTTACTATCTGGACAAAACTGGCCTTGCAAACTCAATATTCTTATTGATAATCAAAAACTTCACGAAGAACTACTAAATTTCCTACACTGCATTCGTGCTCTCGAAGCGGACAAACCAAGAAGACATCATAACAATATTGGTTTAGACTGTGATTAAAATGAGTGAGTCCGTAGTTACGAAAATTTCTCATATTATCCTAATGAACATCGTGCTTCTCTACTGATACCGCATATTCTCAAATATCTTTTATTTTATTTTATTTTTTGTTTAATTTTAATGCTGCTACTGTTTATTCATCTGGACGAAAATGATTTCCAATCAAAAGCTTATTAATTGTTTTGGAAAGGACACAGGATTTATAAATCTCAACTGCACATCTGAATGTAAAAGAACACCAAGTGACCATCAACAGATTATGGACATGAAATTCTGTTTTTAATTCCTGTATATTTGTACTGTATTTTGTATTCAATCATAACATAAATGCAAATTTCTATGTTTCACGCTTGCTATATTATTGTACTATAAGTAAGAAAACTTCTGTCTTCATTTCAATTTTTCCTCTTCTAATATCTTCTCTTTAGTTGATACCATTGAGTTCAACCTACTATCTCCCCAACTAATACATGGGAATGCTGCAATATAAACTTACATGAAGAAGAAATTAATAATTTGAAGCTTTACTTTCGAATCAGATGATAATTTAACAAGTGGCATATATATATATATATAAGTGTTTAATAAAGCACTGAAATTCGCATGGCCAATTGTAATCATTCAATAGCGTTTCCCTTTCCAAATTGTTCCTCTAAAACACGAATGCACAGATTTGTTAAGACCAATTAGTACATTCGCTGTGATTTATAGGAAATCCATATTTTATGATTTCCTAGTAAAAAACACGAAAATTTATATCATTTCATGTTTATTAATTACATGTTACAAAGAAACGTAATCAAACGAAAATAAAGAATTTTTAATTGGATGAATTGCATTGCATTGGTTCAACAATTTTTTTTTTGTTAGATTCGACATTTGTAGTAGCTTTATATAAAATTGATTCTAAATTATCATTAGTTAAACGGAAGTGTTACTTTGTGGGCATGTTCAAATTTTAAGTTACTTATTTCTCACACATAAATACAGTAAAAATAAAAATGTTTAATATTACAAAAATGATTATTATTTTTTCCTTATTGTTAAAAAATATTATTATTGGATCATTGTAAAAATGATTTCACATTAGTAAAATATTAAATGAAAACGCATTGTTCAACCATTGCAAATATTGATAATATTTCGTTAATTGTGTGACTTGTCAAAAGAATACATTGTGACTCGCTCCGCCAACAGATCTTCGTAGAGGGCTAATGCGGCCACGGATCTGAGTCTGTGTATCGCTTCCCTATAGAATAAAGTACAAACAGTCAAAAATTATTGATTTTTACCTGTTTCTCTAATACCAAAACGTCAGAATGCGATGATCTAAATACGAAATATGGTGCATGGATTTATGACGCCGAGGTCCGGGATAGGAAAATTGACTTTGAAATCTTATTTATAATTATAATAAAGTATTTATTTTTATATAAAGAATATTACTTATTAATCATAATATATAATTATTAGAAACAACAGCAAGTTATAGACATAGTTATGTTAAGTTAGTTTGATTAAGCTGCCTATCGTCATTTATCTGGCGGCAGCTACTTATGCAGCCCATCACGGGTTTGCCATCACCCATAATGGGATCAACCAGATGGTTGAAGGATGGGGATTAACGGAAGGGCCCGGATCCCTCATGAAAAACTGGGAGTGTGGGATCCAGATTTGAACTATATCCTCCAGTGTGCTAAGTCACAATTTCACCACACGGCCATCCGACTGACGAAACAATTAGGCTTAACAGCTAGTGATAAAATAACAATTTACAACGATTTCAATTTCCGAGGAAAAGCTCTGCTTTTGCCTTTCAATTATATCTGAGGGTGAGAGATTTTGTCTATTAAATATTTATCATCTACTAGTTCACAAATTAAACACCAATTAATTCACATGTTCTAATACATTTCTATACCCATTATCTCTGTCGTTCCTCGGTGACATTACGACTTGTGTTCCTAACGTAACTTTTACATGATTATTTCTTTGTTAGTTCTTGTTAATCGGGTCTTCCTCTTCTCTTTTTCTTCATCTAACACTTTCGATGTCAAATCTAATCTATCTGTGGATTAATAGGAATTTTATCTTCTATGTACAAGTGATGCACATTTTGGATCAGCCTGTAGTAAGGATCGCGTTATCGATTGGGGTATCCCGATCGATAACGCTAAAAATCAACTGAAATTTTATGAAACAAAAATTGTTCATAAAATCGTTTTTATTATTTGACTGAAAATAACAAAATTCATGAAAATACTTTTACTAGAAAATTGCTCTCTTCAGGATTATGTTTAAAATAAAACAATCAATCAGCATAACTCATATTTATTTTATAAACAAATAATTTTAATTATTGCATGGAGATTTCAGAAAGAAAAATTTTGAAATAACTTTCGAATTATCAACAATTAGATAATAGTTTATGGTTGTTTTGATCGGAAATTACTTTTCCCATCACCTTACTTCGTTTGATCATATACTCTTAGGATACCCTGTATAGTTTTAATATTTGAATAACTTATGTGGAATTTGATACTTACATAACATATTCATATATATATTGGATACATAGCTAGGAAGCCGTACATACAGATCCATATTCACATAGATATACAACCATATTGTGTAGGACAAAAATTCGAGTTAGATGTGATGTGGCTTTACCCACGTTTAAAACACACCATTTTCTTCTTTGATTTATTAAAAAGAAACTAAGAGAGATATTTAGAGTGGACAGCGACGTAGTGATGGAAGTACGATAATGTTAAATGTTTTCCAGCTTATGGACTCGTATTTCTTTCAATTTAAGTTAGAAAGAAGCTATAAACGAAAGATAACATAATAGCAAAAAAAAGATATTAGGCTACATGCAGGTGTCACATGAAATTAACGAGAGGTCGACAATTGAAAGACAATAAGAAACAAATGTCTTGTCTTTCCCCCAGAAAAAAATGAAGGTAGAGGTCAGTTTTTTTTGTCAACAGATGAATACTAAGCAGCGGGGCGAAACAAGCCCTTCCACAAGCTACCCACTCCTGCGGAGGGGCCAACCGGATTGTGGAGGACGGGGATCGACGGGCCGGGACCAGACTCCATGATAAATATTTTCAAGGGATGGGACCCGAGACTCGAATTCAATCCTCCAGAGTGGAAAGTCGAAGAGTTTCCACGCCGCCAATCCGGCCGATGGTAAAGGTCCGTTTTCTGTCCAGTTTTTAGGATTTAAGTTCTGGTTTTGGAGGTGAACCGACGCGGGCCAAGGCGGAGTAGCTGTTGCAGTTTATTCATTCTTTTTTTCGGATTTCCAAGAGAGATAAATCCGATTCAGCAGTATATCGGGGTCAAGAAAGTTTTGAAACGTGAATACTCTTCGTTTTTCATCTTCAACCAACCGACAGTGAAAAGACTTCTGCGATCATCCAATAGTGAAAGAATTCATTCCATCACGAGAACTGTGACGGATTCTTACAAGTTAATTGAAGAAATTTTTGTTATCATACGGTATTTTCTCTGCCTGTCTATTGTGGAGATATATTTATAAGTAGAAATCTCTCATAAATAAAGGAAGTAATGATTATATTTTTAAAAATTCAATTTCGGCTATGTGCTTTTTCTGAAAGATTTATATTGATTAAGATCGTTAGGTGAAGGCTGGATTTGTTAGCAATATTTAAGTTCTATTATAATTCAATAATATAATCCTCTATCGGTCTAAGAGCCAATACGGGGATATAGATCTCATATGGTTTCGCGATTGTAGAAATGACATCTTATGACTTCAATACTGCTATGGCGAAATCTTGGGCGAAACCATGTCTGAGTTCGAAGGCGGAAATTTTTTTTGGCTTTGTTTCTATACAACGCCATCATACGTCATAAAATGTTTTGCATTGAGAACAATAAAATTATTTAAAATTATAATTAAATGAATGATCTATTTGCAATTTATTAGTTTCTGTGTTATTTTAGATTTTATATGACTATTATTTTATGATTAATCTTCATTAGGTGTCAACTTCGCTGTTTTCAAGGTCGGCTGCTGTGGACTGCTATCTTTTTATGTACTGTACCAATCTCTTGATAATATAATAAAGACAAAAATTTCTCCAATCCCTCAAATTCTGAATATGTTCTCGTCTTGGTCTCTGTCTTAATTTTTAGCTTTTTAAATCACTCGTTTTATTAAACTTAATAACCTTCATTTAACTGTGACCTTTAGAATTTAACTTGCTATTTACATTTTCTTTTTATAATCTCATTTGTAGTTATTTATTTTGTAATTTTACATGTAAAAGTATTAGTCTAAGGAAAAATGCAATCCGTTTCATTTTTTTCCTAAATTTCATTATTTTTTGTTTTGTGTCCAGCTCATTTTAAATATTCTCTGAAAGCAACAAGTAACGTATGTATTTATTCTTTTCTTAGCCTCATTTTTGAGAATCCAATATTTGCATTCATAAAGAAATAGACACCAAATGTAACTTTTCAAAATTCTCTTTTTTATTTCTATACTTATAAATTGAGAACTCTTCTTAATATTTCTTTTGCAATTACATAATACTGTTTTAACCATTCCTATTTTTCATTCTGTACCTTTAATACTTTTAGCATCTTCTGTTATTGTGCTAACAAGATATTTGATTTAACTTGACCAGTTTCTTTCTTGTTTAATTTTATCCATATACTGAAATCTCCTGATTATCATTTGTTTAATTTTTTCAGTGTTTATTAAGAATCCAAAGGCTTTCTCTCACTGTCCTCAATTTAATCAATATATCTATATATATATATTACATATTAGCGCCTCTTTCCAATCATGGAGATTACTGAGTGGCGGGGCAAATTCCAACCATGGGCTGCACCACACCCGTGGAAGGGTCCGAATGGCGGAGGATGGGGATCGCCGGGCCGGGCCCAGCACCTCAAAAATTTTTTCAGAAGTTACCAGACATGGACTCGGACTCGGGTCCTCCTGTGTGACACCACTCGTGCATCCGGCCTATTTATTCAATATTATCAGTAGCTCAGTTTCATTCGAAGTGATTAATATTGTACCGTTTCAATATCTTATTGTTTTATAATTGATTCCACTAATTTCAAAACTTTTCATATCTTCTAAGGCTAGATATATTATACTTTCATATAAATATTAAAAAATAGAGCGATGTGGATAAAATCTTGTTTCATTAAATATTGTTATTATTGTTTAGCATACCGAGATTCGGATTTGTATTAAAAATATGTTTTCGCGTTCAAATTTATTTCGAAATGCTCGCAAAGAAAATCAAACATTAAAATAAATATCTTTTAATACCATCTTACTACATATATATACTATATATATGTAGAAGAATTCTCTTATCATGATTTATCATTTTCCAATATATGAAGCTTAGGTTTGATGTTGCTTCGAAGCAAATCAAGTCTACGAGGAATAGGTGTTTTTAGAAATTCTCATTACAAAAAGTGTAATTATCTGTGTTGCAGCATCAAACATAAACTAAAATAGGAATATAAATATCATTTTCTAAATATTAAAAAATTTGCAATAGAATACATAACTTACTTTTATAACATATTTTTTTTAGTATTAAGAAATATATTTATTTATACAAACACTCTGAGCGTACACATGTACAATAGAGCCCCATCTAAAAAAATAAAAAAAAACAAAAATAAAATAACACTCAAAACATATCAACAACCTAAGAATGAATGATGTTATTAATACAATGTGTTATTAAAATTAATAGCAGCTGTTATGTAGAATGAATTACGAAATTTGTTAGTACGAAATTTATATATAGACAGTAAGTCATACTTTCTTGAATGAAATTGAGGCACGTGATAATAAATTATATCAGGAGGTAAAACTCAATTAATATATTTGGTTATAATTTTAGAATCGGCTAAACCAATCATTTCATTTAAAGATTTTACCTTCATTATTCCATAGATAATGTTTTACGTTTATGCGAATGATCAAAAATATTGAAGTATTGAAAATTTGGGTTTATTCTGTTATTCCTTCTAACATACACTCGGCTTACCTATCTATATCTCTGCATCAGTTATACAGATTAATAATATTGAAAAGGCAATCTATCATATCGTGAAAACTTTATCTAATATTTCTCATTTCTCCCAATACAGCAAGGACATAATCTATGGAATATTGAAGATAATTTAAAATTTTTGGATTTCAATCCAATATCATTATTAGTAAAATGTATCAGCAGTTGCCACTAACAAACAAAGAAATAATAGTTGCAATAAATACATGTATATATTATAATAATAAAAAATTAATAATTTAAATTAGAAAACAATTCTCGTCACAGTATTATCATCTCCAACATTTTCAAAATATATGTCTAATAGTAAATTTATTGTATATAGAATCTATATACCTATAGATCTATATATAAAAAGAAACAGATAAAGTATTTAAAATTTAATTCTTATTAATGCTACAATTATTCATAAATTTTTTTTATGATTTTAATAACAAAATATTATTTACGTTTGAAGAAATTCTTGCTAGATATAAGCAGTATAACAAAATAACAGTTTCAAACCATACACTCCGAATTAACATAATAGAAAAGATAAATGTGAAGACATTGCTAATTCGCACATATAGGGGTAAAATTATTATAATAGGCTCTATACAAATAAAAATTAATGCATATAAATTTTAAAATAGTATACTGATAATTTTGATGAAAATAGAAATTTCAGATAATTTTTTCACAATTGTTTTGTCTTCAAAGAAGATTTTTTCTCTAATCTTTCTTTCAGTTGAGTAACGTATTCTTCAGTTAAATGGATACAAAAATGAAAGAGAAGAAACACAAGTCTCAAACCATAACCACTACAAAAAGATAGCTTTCAATACAACGTAGAATGTACAAAAACATTAACAAAAGTCTTGTACGAACAAAAAATTATATCCGTAATTATTCCTGAAAAATATGTAAATTGCAGGAATGCCGAATGATAATATGAAATTAGAAGTACTGAAGTAAATAACTTCATAATCCTAAATAATCAATATTTTGAAATAACTTTTTGGGTCGATTGGATTGGACAGATTGCACGTGGAAACGGCTTGGGCTTCCAACTCTGGAGGACTCGGGTTCGAGTCTCGATTCCTCCCTTTGAAAATATTTAGCATAGAGTTCGGGCCCGGCACGTCGATCCCCGATCTCCACAATTAGGGCTGACCCCTCCACAGGTGAAGATTGCCTATGGAAAGGCTTGTTTCGGCCCGTCACGTAGTATTCTATTTGAATGGAAAGTGGCGTCATCTGTTGACCAAAAAATAATAATAATTTTGTAATGTACATCCGATATTTTTATGAACTAATTCAATTGCTTTCAGAATAACTAACACTTGTCTATTGAATATATACAGCAATAATAATTGAAAAATTTCAGCCAAAATTTTCAAATAACGAAATTTTTTCCTATCCATATCCCACAATTCTTCAATTTCACAAAATGGAGATAATGCATCATACGATGTAAGGCCCATTTATATTTCTTTAGGAAAGATTATTAAAACCAAACCAGCCAAAATAAGATATGTTTGAAATATTAATATTTTAACCCATAATAAACCTTTCTTTTTCAATATAAATATTCCAACCATTCGCATGAAATTCATATATGAATGAAACCTTTGAATATATGTTGGTTTCATTCAGAAAATTTAAGACGTTAACTTTGGCGTTATATCATTCTCTTGCATAGGTCCGGGCACTACACTTCATTATTCTTATCTAATAATAAACGAAGTTGAAAATATTTTATATATATGGTCGGCCGGGGACTGGCCATGTGGAAACGCTTCGGCTTTCCATTGGGGAGGACCCGGGTTCAAGTCTCGAGCCCCACCCCTTGAAATTATTTATCATGTGTCCCTGGCCCGACCCGTCGACCTCCACAATCCGGCTGACCCTTCCATAGGGGTGGGCAGCCTGTGGAAGAGATTGTTTCGTCCCACCACTTAGTTTTCTTCAAAAGTGGAAAGCAGCGTCATCTGTTGACAAAAAAAATCATACAATAATTAGCATACTTATTTGATGGCATAAAACATTGATATTTTTCATAAATCTATCGATTTATCAACACTTAGCAATTTTAATAACAAGCCATAATATTAAAAGTACAAAAGATAAGTGATACATTTTAGTTTTATGTTTGAATTAAAATTCCAGAATTTTCAATTAATGTTTACTGTTACTATTAGCAATCATAAATATCAGTTATCGAAAAAATTTTATTTTATATATTTAAAATTGTAATATTGTCAATTAAAATACTTTAAAGCCAAAATTTCATTCTGGAGTAAAGAACTAAAATTTTTGTTTTGTGTATATTGGATTATTTTCTCTCAGAAAATTAGTAATCTTGTTTGTTCATATCTAAATACAGTAAACACACTGAAATGAGACCTGATTAATTTATTAACTATCCTAATCAATAAAATTATATCAGTACCTCTATATATATAACCATATGGAATGGAAAATACAAACAAACTAAAAATGCTATCTCGAATATTTCTAAAATTAATGGAAATATAAGTGCTGCACTTTTTCATGTGAATTTTCATTTATTGAAATTAGGAAATAATCCCATGTACTAACGATACCGTGAAGTGAATAAACATGACATGACCGCCACATGTCTTCAAAACCTGTAATTTTGATATTGACTGCAGAAGAATACGAAGCACAAGCAAAGATAAAGAAATATGCTAAAAATGGTTTAAGAACAGAAGTAAAAAACTGCTAAGATAATTTAATGAGAGAGTTAACCATGGAAGATAGAAGCGATGATGCATCAGTATATGCTTTCGTTTTCTTATAAGTCTCGTGATCTTCGAGTTTACTGTTGATTGATTATCGTATGCGACCAATAGTTTAAAATGCGGACATGGACCGAAATAAAAATCGTGTCGCTTCAATACAATATCATCATCCGCTTATACAATAATATTTGGGGAATTTATGAATTTGAAACTATCGTTTATATATGCATTAAGATAACAACAAAATTATAGACTCAGCACGCAATAAGCATTCATAATTGAAAACGTCACATCCATAATCATCTATGTAACGATACTATCATCAACTGCCGAAAGTGGGATTCTCTTATTACTGATAATGCAGGAAACGACATGTCTTGATTAATTTTTTTTTTGTTTAATTAATAATGCATTGTATGCATTACTTTTATATTTTAAAGTTAGTTGGTTATCGATCATTTGATATTTTGAAATTTTATTCTTTATTCCTTTTTTTGTGTTCAGAAGATAAATTTTTTATTTGTTCCGGATAAAAGAATAAAATTCAGAAAATACTCAAATAAAATTTCAAAATCTGAGCTCTTACAATTTCAAATATTGTAATAGCTGTGCTCTATTTTAAAATATATAGACTAACTTTATATTGAAAATTTTATTTCTTAATTTGCATGAATGTTTGCAGTTGTCGGCCGGATTGGCCGCGTGGAAACGCTTCGGCTTTCTACTCTGGAGGACCCGGGTTCGAGTTTCCGGTCCCACTCCTTGAAAATATTTATCATGCGGTCCTGACCCGGCCCATCGATCCCAGTCGTC
>WUQG02283164.1:0-19689 GCA_011317285.2 Androctonus mauritanicus | reverse complement strand
GTCATATATTGACGTTTTACGTTTCAATTTAAATTAATATGCAAAACTTTACTGAAAAATGCTCTTATCGTAATGATAACTCAATGAGCTGAGAGAGAATTGCAAATAAACAAAAGAAAATGTTAAAAGAGGGAATGCAATTGAAAAAATTTGATCCAGCACAAATGAATTTTACTCAACTGATCACTAGTAGTAGTTTGATTTTCATAACAAAAGCATATGCTTGGAGGATGGAGCTATTGATTGGTGTTATTGTGCTGTACCAAATGATAACGCTTATATGAAAATGATTAAATGGAAATAAGAATGGTCACACTAATGTACCAAATAAAAATGCTAATCACAATAAATTAATAGGATAACATTATAAAACATTTTATTCTCATTTGTTTATTATCAAAGTTTGCATCAAAGCTAAAAATAGAATAAGAAGTATTTATTCAAAATAATTGGAATAAGAAAGAAAGTACATAATTCCATAAGCCCTTCAATGACATTCATTCTGAAATAAATTATAGGTATGCTATTGGAAAGGCGTCATTTTTTTCTCACCTCCACAACTGTTCTTTCTGGATTTCAATTAAAATATTTGAGCAAAATTATGTGCTCCTTTATTGCTCACTAACAGAGCACAGCTCATTTTTCCTATTGAGGCAGATATGAAATACTCATACTGTCATATTATATTACATCATTGTATATGCATAAAGGAATTTGTATATGATTTGCATTTGTGTATGACTCTCATGTGTTTTCATTAGTGCAATGATGACAACAGACATGCAAAACACATAAAAAATTTTACCAACTGTGGGTTGCATTTAACGAATTTTATTTCAGCTAAATTTTGAATTTTTTTGAACATTGTGTTTTGTCTTTCTTTGTCTGTCTTTGTTTTGAACCATCACAGTGTCAATTCAATTACTGTGGTTTGTCGGGTACAGAAAATCGAAAACGGAAAGTGGCTAAAGAAATCAAGGAAGAAAAGTTCAGAGGAGAAACCGATAAATTTTTTAGAAAAATCGATGGCATTCCTCTACCTGAAATCTGTCATGATTCCAAGTTTCAGACTTAAGAGAAGGTGAAGATCATTCAAAATAATTCATCACTACCAAAAGGTCCACTTATTCATCTCAATCATCCTTATCACATCAACTTTCATGGTCAATGATTATGAATTCAACATCAATGGTAAGCAGAAATAAAAACATTACTTCATTTAAATCAAGTGACTGGATCACTTAATTTCAGTTGAAAAATTATTATTGAGCAAAGCCCAACTGAAAAAATTCAAAATAAATCATTTCCACAAGATGATTCTAGTCGTAGTTTTAGCAATAGCAATATAATCGCAAGACAGCTAATAATAATATTGTTCCATGAATATGATTCATATATTCATGTTCTGTAAACAGAGTATTTTGCTTTTGCTGCAAGTTATTTTCCAGTGAAATAAGTCAATTAACACAGGATACTCAAATTAACAGATTTGTCGAAAACTCTCAGTATTCATGAAGGATCTCACATTTGAATTCATTTATAAAGTGGATTGGATTTCAAAAAAACGCTTAAAAACTCATGCAACAATAGATAAACTTTATATGAAGCTGAAAACAACATTGGTGTGATGATTTAGAAAGATTAATTGAAATAAAATATTTTGCCAACAAAATTTAGCTCACCATGCTTTTCAGATAAAACTTTTGAGAAGGAAAATGAAATTTTTTTTTAAATTAATGGAACTCTTCAAAATTTCATGATGTCCTTCAAATCACATTTTTAAAATTCAGAATAGGGAAAATTAAAAACAATTCATTACTTGGGAAAAAATATTCAAAATGAAATAATTTTTAATCATTTGGATAATTCTTGGATTATTATTTGGATTTTAATTTACAGATAATCTCCTTTGAAATCAAAATAATTTTGATTTTAAAGGAGATTATCCGTACTATTATTCAAATGGTAACTAATGCCCATGGTATAGTTGCTAATGCCAAATGCTTTCTATAATATTGGATTTCACTAAGGATTTCACTCCCGATATAAGCCACATCAAGCAGATGATAATAATAATCAGATTTGTCCATAAAAAGGGAAAAAAAATATATACTGTAATTTCAGTAGAATAATATTTTTTGGGCTTTGTAGAAGTAGCTGATTCTTTAGGAGAAAGTTTGCATACATAATAAATGAACTGAAAGAATTAAATTTAAATATAAAAAATTTACTCAGTCGAAAATATGATAATGAGGCAAATATGCGTGGTAAGCACAGCAGAGTTCAAGAGGCATATTGAATTTAAACCTTAGAGCTTCTTACATTCCATGTACAGTACATACTTTGAACTTAATAATCAGTAATTTGTGTCCATAAAAGCAAGAAAATTAAACATTTAATATTAATGTATTCTAATACTTTTTTTTATTATTTTATTAAACTTATTAATGTTGTTTTTCTGTCGGCTGGACTGGCCACATGGAAATGCTTCATCTTTCAACTCTGGAGGACCTGGATTCAAGTCTCAGGTCCATCCCTTGAAAATATTTATCATAGGGTCCGATCCTCATCCTCAATAATCCTACAGGCTGCCCACCTCTGCAGAGGTGGGCAGCCTGTAGGATTATTTCTCCTGCCACTTAGTATTCTCCCTGAATGGAAAGTGGCATCATCTTTTGACAAAAAATTTTTTTTTCTGAGTATTATATATGTTAATGTTAACTCTTTTTTCCATATTCTTTATAAAATAATTTTTAAATATATTCAATAAAGCTTAATTATTTCAATTTTTTTACTATAATAAGATCTATAAGCATAACAAGCCAAACTTATTATTTTTTTTTGAAAAAATTGTAAGGGCACTGAGTGTAAAGTTGCATCGGGACACTGAGACACCTAGAGCCAGTACTGATTGTTCATATGTATTGTACAATCCCGTGCAAAAAGTTTGTCAGGTTCTCTCTAGGGGAGGAAGTGGCTGACTCATCATCAAGTATTACGTCAGGCACTAACATTCGAAGATGCTGCGAAACGAAATTAACTCGACTGTTGTCTCAATTAATAGGGGAGATAGGTTTAGAGTAAATGGAAAGAGACATCACCATTTCATTGACACAACTAATTGGAGATTTACTATTTACTCTGGTACTGTATTTAATAGTCAAATAACAAAAATTACTTGTAATCAAAAACGACATATAAATATACAATTTATTCATTAAGATGACATTTGTATTAAGAAGAATTGGAATAATTTCATATGCCCACTGGATACGACTAATATGTCAGTAAAGATAACTGGTTTATTTAATATAAAAAGCAATCAATAAACTAATAATTGAAAATTATATGGATTTAAGCATAAGGACATGTTAGGAAAGTTTTTAAAGCAAATTTAATATGTGGGGGATTTATAAGTTGCTTACAGAAGCCAATGGTTAAATTATATATAGTATTAATATTAAACAGATTGTTAATATAATAATATAAAGCAATTATTTGGCTATATATTTTGCTAAGTTGCAATACTTTCTGCAACTTAGTGAATGCAATGCTCGCTGACTGTCATTTCTGTTTGCCTATTTTAAATTATTTATTGTCTGGTGGATAACAGTATATGGCTTGGCATTTCAAAATTTTGTTGAATTTTCTTTATACATGTTTCTTATAATCCGCTTCAATAATCATAAATCATGCATTATCATATGTTTACAGCAACTGCTTTATTATTGCTTAATATTTTTCGGTACCTAGTTATGTTTTTCATATATTATGTAAAGTATAATTAAATAATAAACATTGACTTCCTTTAAAAGTAATCATAAAACTTTTCCAAGTTTCAAATTTTCAATTCCCCCCACATTACCTTTCCTCCCCTGCAGCTATGGAAACTGTGGAATGGTTCCTGTCCAAGTTACAGCAGTATCACTCTGCTCTTGAAGTGATTAGTGCCAGTATTTGTGTGTATTGTTGGATAGCCAAAATTTTTCCTGTAACCTGACAAACTTTTTGCACGGGAGGGTACATGAAATCTGTTTTTGTTCATGCTATATAATTGACAAATTTATTGTCCTAAATAATTTTTTGAATATGCAAGTTATCAAAAATCTGTTATAGTAGCAAAATAGAAATTGTCAGATGGGCCATTCATCAGAATCATTAAATTTGACATTTGATCTTGGAATTAAAGATATCCATATACAAGTGAACCCTGGTTTACAAAGAAAGTGTTTCTGAAAAATGCTTGTTAATCAAATTCTTGTTTAACAAGTTGAATGGTTGTTAATGTTCATATAACTAATTTATCATTATAATTTGCTTGATTTTAAAAAATTATATTTTTCATTTATTTAGATAGATAAATCATTTTTAATTATATGCTACTGATTTTGATGGCCTTTACTTAATTTTGTTATAGTCAAATTTCATTATTGAGAACAGAACATCTGGTTTCAACATTATTCCTATAAAAAATTGATTTTTGGTTTATAAGTTCTTACTTTATGAGCCCATTTCAGAAATAAATTAGCTCAAAGTTGGGGCTTTATATAAAAATGTGTGTACATTTATAAATAATAATTTTATGAGATTTTAACAATCAATTCCTTATTTTTAAATTTATCTTTATGATATAATTTATATTTAATACAGGAAATTATTTTATAAAATGCTAGAATCTTATTAATTTTTAACTCAATATATTTATTCTCAGTATGATATCAAATAAAAAAAATACTTTGCATAGAAAGCAGGATAAGTAAAAAGATCTTGCTGAGGACCTCACAAATTTGTTGACAACAGTAACAAAAATCAAAGTTGAAAATTAGAACTTTAAGAATTTTAAAATAAAAATATTATACATAAATTCTATAATTTTGAATTAGAAAACTAATTCTTGTTCAACTATCATGATGATAGAGGAACAAGAAATGAGTGCCATGCTGTTAATACTGTATGCAATTAATGGCATATAACATATTAAACACAATATATTTCATATAATGCATACCATGTATATGTCCTCAAATATTTCTACTTAGGAGAAAGAAAAATTATTCATAAAAATTTAAAACAACATATAGTTGTCATTCATCATGAAAACCCATGATCTCTGGTTTACAACTACTGCATCATAAAAAATTGCAATTTAGATAAAATCCAAATCATCATTATACAGAGAAAAAGCAATTCATACCAAAAAATAAAAAAATTTCAAAATAATTAATAATGACAACTAGTTATTTTGGTTCATTGTTATTTCAAATAATTTTGAAATATCAATGGACCAAAATAACAGAATAGAACAAGAGTCCCAAAACATTTTGGACACACAACCCTTTAATGAAATTCTGTATACTTCATCACCCCCAATCATTTTATAAAAATACAAATAATCCTTGACTTGATTTATGATTACATCATTGTAAGTAGGAGTAACCATAAGTTAGAAATTCCCAAAATTTATGGATTGCTCACTACCAATATATATTTTTTACACTTCACTTTATCATAATAAACTTAATGAACACAAAAAGGATGTTTTTTGTATATTAGACCATTGCCAGAAACTCAAATCCTTTACCAATTGCATTGGCCAATCACAGAATTTATTGAAGATATTACTGTCATGAGTACAAGTGGTCATAAGTCAAGAACTACCTGCATAATAAAAATAACAATAATATATTCTAAGGATGGTATTTGAATTTAATCAGATGAAAAGGATGTGTTTCTTAATTTATATCAAAAAATATTTAATGAAGCTCTAAGTGAGATCTGATTTAATATATACTGTATATCATTTAAAACTAAAATATTTCTAATATTTTTAATTTATTTCAGTTTAAAAATTAATTTTTCCATTTTTTGAACTCTATTTTTTTTTTTAATTTATTCCATATTTTTTGAATTCCTATAAAAAATAAAAACATATTAAAATAAATTAACATATTATTTTCTATTACTTATTTTATAATATACAGGTAATATAAAACAATGTAATGGTAAAGTTCTGGAAAACTATATTAGATCAATAAATTAAAAAATTTTAAATATTAAAAAAATAATAATTTTATATCTTTCAAAAATGACCAAATTTCCATAACATAAGCTACAGATATTTTATATTTTTGTATTTAATAGTAAAATCTTTGCTATTTCTTTTATTTCTGGAAATGGTCTGAAATATATGAACATAAGTAAAAACATTTAATTGACCCTCAATCAACTTGAAGGTTGATATTGACCATTTTAGGGAAACCTGGAGTATAATGTTAGCACTATCTAGAACAAATTTATTTAAGGTAAAATTTAGCACTTATATAAATAAAACTATTCTCATCAAAAACCCTGACACACGGCAGTAATATGGTCACAGAAAATCAATTATACTCCTCTATAGGTTCAAAACACTGAGCTTTCCTAATGTTTACATTATTGATCATTTTTGGACTTCAGCAAGAAAAGTACATTAAAATTTCAAATCATATCATTAATATAATTTAGATTTCTTATATATTCAAGAAATGTTAATAATTGCATAATTCATATCAAACTAACAAAGCAATTAAAATGACTTCCAAGCTCTTTAAAACATAGTGACATCTAATTTGTACAGTTTTATCATTTTGAAAACCGTTGGAATGCAGTTTTAGTTCACCACTATCTACTGGCATTTACTGTTTTGCAATGTCTTTGTTACTTCTCATAAGCCAGTCTGATTACTTTATAATTAAAGAAAAATGTTTTGTTTTTTTCTTAAATCAATATGATTTATACCATATTACAAAAATGAGATGATTCTTATATTTCAGAAACTTGTAATTATTAAAAAAATTTATCATCAGTATTGACATGGCACAGCAACAGCAAAACTCAAAGAATTCCATATTTAAATTTTTGAAGATTTTTATTAAAAATATATGTAATAATTTTTTATTCAGAATATATTAAATCCTAAATGATAAATTAATATTCAATAGATACAGATTAAATGAAATTTTATAAAGCTTTCAAGCATTTCACAATAGAATCAATCCTCCACATTTACAGGAGCTAGGGGGTGCAGGATCTTTATAAAAGGGGAAAAATCATGAATATCTCTAGGCCTTTAAACCTTAACTCTAACCCATGAAAATCTGCAAATTGCCGACTCCTGTGCAGCAGGAGACCAGCAATTTTCTGGAGTTAAACCTAACAATATTAAAAAATTTATGAATTGTCATATCACATTTATTTTTCGTCACAAAAGTGAACCTGAAATTTTTACCACTTATGCATTTTCTACATTCCTTTCTTGCAGTACAATTATTTTTTTTATTTTCTATTTTTTCAAGAAGTATTTGTTGCATATATTATACAAGTTTTGAATAATTTTTTTGTGACTTTTACATACATCCGTTCAAATTTTTATATCTGTATGATAGTGGTGTCCTTCCTAAATAAAATAATATATTAATGACACATCCTAATTTCCCTAGCAAATTTTCACTATGAATTCTCTTATTAAAAAAAAATGCAGAAATTTATATTAGATATCATTTTTAATCAATTATTTACTTTAATGTTATTTATATGTTTGCTCAACATTTTAATAGGTTTTTTCTTGATTTTGCAAAATATTTTGACATTTTTTCAAGAAAAAACTCAAAGCAAGAATGACACTCTGCCCACAATAACAACTATAATATTAGGTTTTTTAACCTTCTTGGCTCAAAATATATTTTTTCTACCAATAACAGACAGTATTGAGCTTAGTAGATGGAAAAGAAATTTTCCAAAATGAAACTGGTGAGAATTTTAAAAGTGGGCAAGCCAGGCCCACTTTTAAAACTTAAAAAATAATAATCAACTGGGAAAAAAATTTTTAATCAGTATTCAATAATAATAAATATAATTTACAATATATAGTTATTAAATTTTGAAATGTTTGTTTAGATTAGTGAGAAAATAACATTTGAAACAACAATCATTTCAAGGTCATGCCTTGTATACGCAGCACCAGACAATCCACACCAGAACCAGGTTTGTGGCTTACATGTTGATGGATCTCGTCAGGTTAATACTGTTAGATTAATAATACTTAGATTTTATCCATTTATAACTTCTAAACTTGTTTTTAATTTTCTTTAAATTTTCTAGCCTATGTTCATTGTCAGAGATTTTTCTCAATAGGCAACAAAACTCCAAAAAATTTCAATTTTTGATGGCAAATTTGTGACTAATCAAATCCATAAAAGTTAAACCAATAAAGTGAAATTGAATTGAATGAGAAAGGCAACTGTATTGAAATTTGCAAGTTCATCAGAAAAAAAAAAAGAATTGAATTTTTTATATTAAAAAAAAAACAAATCTTGCATTAAACTATAGTACAGACATCAAAAGTATAGATAAATTGATAAAAAATTGTCCAAGACATTTGATCACTAGAGTTTTAAATAGATACATATGACACGAGATTAGATAGCTTGTGTAACTTCCAAATTCTGTATGCCATATGATACTAGATATCAATGTGTGAAGATAATATTCAATAAACAATAAAGTAAGTTAATATAATTTGTAATAATTAATGTAAAAACTAAATGTTATATCCTTTTTTGTAATATGTAGTTTAACATCTGAAAGAACAAACTGATAAAGGTTGACTGAAATGCATTTTTGTGTAAGAAGAATATGATAAAGTAGTTTAATAAAAATTATTTTCTCTAGAATTGCGTTTGTTTCAACTTCCTTCCACTGCTCTAGTTGAATATTGATAATTTTCTCGTTTCATTTGGTTAGAAGTTTTCAAACTTTACCTGCAGATTTTACATAGTTTATTGCATACATCAAGTTTTAATATATATCAACTCATCTGTTTTAGATTTAAAAAATATAATCCAGATTCATAGTTTTATGCTATTATAAATGTATGTTTAATATGAAAAATGTTAAATTTTTGTTATTATTAAATTAATTATCCAAAAATAAGTTACATATTATCCATTCTACCATTTTTAAAACTAAACTACAAATATTAAATAATTAAATTTTTTAAATAAAAAATTTTTACCTCTGGTATTCCAGAACCACATGCATAAGGAGCAAATGTTTTAACTAATAATACAGCCAAGGTAGCAAATAATAAACTCCATAATATATACATAATAAAAGATATGATATAGGCACCCACAACATGTTCATCTACATCATAACCAAAAACTTCAGGCCATCCATACCACTATAAAAATTAAAAAACAAACATATATATATTTTTAAATAAAAAGTACAAAAGTAAATATATTATAATTATGCTAAAATAGTTAATTATATTAAATATATAAAGGAAAGACTGATATTTAAATGATATAAAATTTCTATATTAAAAAAAGGAAAAATATTTAAATTTTAATACGAAATAAAAAATTTTGTTTTAAAAATAAAATGAATGCATGGATGATTAAATTGCTTGCTCAATTTAATGAAGAGAACTTTTTTTATATTAGGAGAAAAGAATTTTCACATTAGAAGAATTATTTTCATATTATAAGAATTCTTTTTAATGAAGATAGAAATTATAATTATTTAATTAAAATAGTTTTAAAAATTCACAAAAACTTTCCTAGAGGTTGTCATTGAAATTACTTCTATATTAATATGAGAGAAAAACAATAAACTCTGTCACAATCATCCTTTAATAATACTATAATGGAAAGTTTATGCATATTTTAAAATAATTCAAAAATGCAAATTGTTTTTCAATACTATCTGTTATATATATATAGTTCTCTTACACAATACCAAAAGTTAAATCATAAGCTGTGGAATGTGGAAGGCTGACACATTCCACAATCAGCCTTCCACATTTACAGGGTTTAACTTTTGCAAATGCAATTATTTGTGAATTTACCACAACAATTAAATGAGAATTTTTTGGAGAATTACAACTTACTTTGGAAAATTATAGACAATGTAAATAGCCTGGAAAATGTAAAGAAAACTAAAAGAAGTTAAGTAAGTAATATTGTAAATACATAATATATATAAATACCCAGACCCCACTGAGTTGTTTCAGTTTGCATTTTTTCAAAGTTGTATTAATAAAATAATTAAGACAACATTTCACTTTCAGCCATAAAATTCTATATTTGTGTTATTCCAGGAATAATTTTTCCTTTGGTAACACAGCAATTCACATTACATGATTCAATTACTGCTTCCAATACATTTGTATGTACATACTTCTTATTCTTACTTTTCATAAATACAAATGAAATACTTTTACATTGATATTTGCCATCTTTAGGAAATTGATAAAGTCTTATTCCTGACATTTCTTATTGCCATTATTAATGCAACTAAAAACACAATATGGCATAATGAAAATTTTATAAATAAATAGTTACATTAAAATTAAAATATTTTTATCTAAACAGTTTTTACTTAATTTACTGAATTTATAGTGCTAAGTTACTTCAATCAGCTTTATATCATCAATATGATGGCTAATAGAAGAGATATGTACATTGTTAAACCTATTATTCTTTATATCATGGCATTATTCAATCAGCTATTAAGTTACTTCAATCAGCTTTATATCATCAATATGATGACTAATAGAAGAGAGATGTACATTGTTAAACATATTATTCTTTATATCTTCCTTTAATAACAGCAACTACATTGTTCAGTTTCTTCTCCAAGTATGAAATAGGTATACTGCACATATTGCATATGCTTCTCACAATTTTTTGTTTGCTGAAAATGGTACTATCAGTTCTCTATCTTCCATATATCAATGGTTTCTTATGAAAATCTATTTTCTATTATTTTGATTTGTGTCATTTCAGTCTGCATCATGTTTTTGAATAATGCATCTCTGATACAAATTGGGATCTGGGTGTATTATTAATCTATTTTACTTTTTTTGTATATTAAATGTTGTTAACAATATTAAAAATTAAGGTTTCAAGGAGTCTAGAGATACTGTATATGTAATTTTACATGATACAGTCAACACATTCATACCAGACACTGTCAGGCCCCATACATGTATTTGTAACTTACTGATTCTACCTTATATGTTGAATATATATGTAACTGCTAAACTGTTGTATATTTGCTAAACTGTTATACTATTGTAGTCTTTAAAATTCTTTTAATTTTTTTAATTTTACTATATTTTGTAAATAAATCTGGTTGTTCATATAAACAAAATTTAAACCTCAGCTGTTTGTAAATAGCTGTATCGTAAATTATATCTTATTTTTCAATAAAGAAATAGTAATTTTATATTTTTATTTGAATTTTTATTTTCCATTTCATGCTCTATATAATGACAATGCCACACAAGTTTACCTTCCAAATTACTATGAAGAAGAAAGATCTATATGATGAAATTTTATAAACTAATTTTTGGACTGCAAAAAAAGGGGATGTAACCATTATATGAAGAAAAATAATATGATAATATAAAAATTATAAGTGAAAATATTAAAAATTTTTAATATTTTCATTTATAACTAAGTTGTAAAAACTTTCATAATTTTGTACCCAATCCTGGAACATAGTTTATTATTTCATATAGCTTTTTGAATTCCATTTGAATGAATTTAATGTAGGAAGTTTCTAAAGAACTGAATTGTATAAAATGAAACTCCTTGAGCAGATGAGAATCAAATATATATCTAAATGCAATACCTGTAAACAATGATCTCCTTGAAAATATGTATCATTAGATGACCAGCAACATTGTTCTTTATTCAAATAAAATACTTGAGGACATATGCCTTCTTTTAAATCTTTCATCCATCCAGTTCCAATATCTACCACTCCAGCAACTGAACCTAAAATAAATATTTTAGAATATGGTGTATTTTAAAATAATATTCAAACACAAAGCAACAATATTCAATATTTTAAGGACTAAATTATTTTAGTAAAGATTCAGTATATTTATAATTTCTGTATTATCATTATCTTGCTTTACAATTAAATAATGAGTACAACTATTTATTATTTAAATAATTTTTAAATTAGTTTTTAAATACAGAAATATTTTATTTTTTTAAATGTTTTTAGCTTATATTGTATCATCATCATCATCATATTTAAAATTATATATATCTCACTGAAACATAAAAATTTAAGCTGATCAAATAGTTCTGTCATAATGTTATATTATACATTTAGGCAGGGGTCCTTCAAAAGTGATCAATATCAATCTCTAGGAGTCAACAAATATTAAGGGATTATTTGGAGGTCAATTAAAATGTTTTTATTCATATATTTCAAGCCATTTCCAAAATAAAAGACATAGTGAAGCTTTACTACTAAAATATAAAATATCTATAGCATATGTTATAGAAATTTGGTCATTTTTGAACAAACCAAAATTATTTAATTTTTTTATTTATTTATTGATCTAGAACTTTAATATTACATTATTTTCTATTATATTATTATACTATGATATATATTAAGAATATATTAATTTATTTTTGATTTATTTTTACAAAGGAATTCAGAAAAATATAGAAGTAAAGAAAAACAGAATTAACTTTAGAAAAAAATGGAAAAAATAGATTTTAATTTATAAATTTATTTTTTAATAAATTGAAAATATTTGGAATATTTTAGCTTTAAATGATATACTGTACATATTAAATCAAATCCCATTTAGAGCTTCAATATTTTCCACTTTTTTTGATATAAATTAAGAAACACATTCTCTTCACTGTGATTAAATTCAGATACTATCTTAAGAATAAAGTATATTGTTGTTGTTTGTTGTTATTTTCTATTAAATGGTTGGAGATTGGTATATAAAGTAAATATAAAAGATTTTCATTAAAGGATTATGACTCCAAAAAATTTGGGGACTCCTGCATTAATGAAAAAAATTTTTAATGGAATATGTATCTATAATTTTAAATGTGCTAATAATAGCTATGATATAAACTAAACACGATTCAAAAAATAAAATATTTTTATTATATTTTACTTTAAATTTTTTTAACACAAATATTTTATTTTTTGAATCATTTCTGGCTTATATTTGGTTATTTGATATTTGTAATAAAACATATTATAAAAATAACAAATTATTAGAAATAAATTCTATATTACATAAAGAGATAATCATTCACAAAGCCATTCCTATATATATGTATATAAGCATTTTAAATTTTATTATTATTTATGGAATGTTTTCTTGAATATGAATTTTCTTTTAAAAGTATAAAACATATTGAATATATTTAAGCATATTGAAAAAAATATTAATAAACTTTAATATAAACATTTGTTCATGTCGTCAGATATATATAAATTATGTTAAATAATTTGTTATAATTTATTCAATGAATGCTATGAAAATTGATTAATATTTTCAAGGCTGAAATGTGAAACTATATACATCTTTTTGTAGATATTTATAGATTTTTTTATTTACTTTAAGTTAACTCAAAAACTTTGATTAGTAAGTTGACAGCTAATTATAAAAATTTTTAATAAAGCAATTTTTTGATTATAAATGAAAAATACAAAAAGTCCAATACACAATTATTTTAATAAATCATATATGCAATCACAAAAATAGAGAGAATAACTATTTAATTCATAAATAAGAAAAAAAACAATATTTTTGACTTAAAGTTATCTTCAACAGTAACACAAGTTAAAAACATCAAAAGATTATAAAAAAACACAGAATACTAACCGAACAGTATTTAAAATTGAAGAGCCTATTTGAGAAAGTGCCTAAATCACAAAATACATCAAATGAAGTGAAAGCTTTTTGTAACAAAGAAAGTGTGCCCAAGTCAAATCGTAACAATTCTTCAGTGTACAAATCCCTATCACTGAGGTATTGGTATTCTACTTTTTCTCACTGGCTTGAAATTTCGCGTAGAAAGTTCTTTCAAACTAATAAAAAGCTCGCTCCTGATGATGTGACTTAGGTACTTTCTCGAATAGGCTCTTCAATTTAAATAACAAAGAAATTTTATTAAAAGTTCTTTAATATTGATATTTTTATTTTTTTCATATTTGGACCTAATTTTTTGCACTTCATTATTGCAGGGATAATTATTAATTGATTGGTAAAGTAAGTTAATATCATAGAATTATCATCATCACAATATAAACAAAATTTGAAAAATTAATAATTTAAATGTTACATGTTTTTATAAAAACTTGCAAAAAAATATTGATTTTAATTTTATATAAATATTGTTTATATAGAAAAAGTTATTCTTCTTCTTAGGGTAAGTTAGTCTTTGATAATTATAGCTTCTTTGAATCTGCAAAAAATAATTCTGCCAGTATTAGACTATTTACTTTGTAAAATCATCACATAGACAGTATATTATTTATGAATTTATTGTTAATTCAAAATTTTTGCAAAAATTATATAATCTTACCTGCTGCTAATCCAGTTAATAAAACACACAGCCATCCAGACCAAGCATCGTGAAAACCACGTATCATGTCACATACTGAATCCATACGTTTTTTGACAATATGCCGATGCCGCATTCTATCTCTCGCAATATTTCTTTGCCAGTCAATTGTATGAAAGTCATCATATTGGCCAATTTCAGATGGTAATTCATCATTTTCTAAACCAGATCCTAGAATATTTTTTTTCAAATAAATGGTTAAAAATCAAACATAAATTTTCAATAATGAAAATTTAGAAATAATTTATTTATAATAAATATTTTCACACTATAATGTAAGTATTTAAGCAGTAAAAAATATTTTAAATAAATTAATAAATAATTTCTTAAACAATATTTTAATTAATTTTTAATATAAAAATTAAAATTTAATAATAATAATAATAATAATAATAATAATAATAATAATGATGATGAAATATTTATAACAATTTATATAATTTTAGCTTTTCGTCTTATTGAAAGAATGTATAATAAAAACTAATGAATTCTATCAATGCAACACAATATTTAGTTAAATAATGTTATATAATAAAAACCCATCCTACATTAATTTATTAAATAAAATATTTAAATATAAGAAAATAAAATATTATTTAAATCTATATTTTCAAATCAACTTATAGTTTTCTTCAGAACAAACATTGAATATGAAATTCAAATTCTAAGTTTAAATTTAAATATAAACTCAAACAAAACAATACTTAAGTAAAATAAATTCTTTGTTGCCAGAAATGTTTTCAATAGATACTTGCCCTCTTCAACCATTCTAAACACATCTACAGATTTATTAATATATTTAAAATATTTAAATGAAAACCTTAAATAAGCATTGGTTCTTTCTCTCTAGAATCTTTTATCTAATCAGCATTACCCATTAAGTATTTTTCTATTTCCTATAGATATAAATATTCAAATTTATATACAAAATAGATGAGTGAGAAACAACAAATATATAATAATAATTATATCATAATAATAATTTCAATAAACATATTTAAGCACATTTAAGCATATTAGAATCTACAGTTATATTTCTAGAGAGATGCTAACATTGGTAACATATATCATTTTCATGCATAAGAACATTTGTACACTTAATTTTTTGTATAAACAACTTACCATTAGCAATTGCAACATTTAAGTATTAAGAATTTATAAAATCAAGTATTAATACATGTTTGAAAACTAGCATATTCAATGATGAAAGAAAGATATGTTAAACTCCATTTAATATAAGTTTGAGTATCTAAACTGTAAACAAGTGTTTTAAATGTAACAAATGAATATATATATATATATATATATATATCTTTTAAGAATTGCTGAAGAGATTTAGTGTTTTGCAGAAAATGTTTTTGATAATAAAGAATTTTTTCCTGCTTAAGTGCTGTTTTATTTGAGTAGTTTTGAAAAGAAAAGGCAGAAACATGCTACAAATATAAAAATAGATATGCCTAAGACAAAGTATGAAAATATATAATAAAAATCTTAAAATAATATATTTAAGTGATCATTAAAAATGGAAATTAAAACATCAATTAAATAATTTGAGAAATAATGATTAGTATAAAAATTTCACTAAGAGCAGATGCCTTGATAAATCACATTAATCGAAGGAGTCAATTAACAACTTAAAACTGAATAAAGTAGAATCCTGATTAATGGAATATCATTTAAATAAGGTTCTATATTATCTATGATGAATGAAGTATTATTTAGTGTTGACTTTTTTATAATTTCTTTAATAAAAATAATCGTAAATAAAATTAAGTGTCTTAAATTATATATTAAAACACTTTCAATTTTATTTACAACTAATTTATGGCAAAAATTAAAAAAAATCAACATGAAGCAAACAACAATGCACTTTTAAATTATATAATTAAAGTCATTATATTCAATAGATAGATTTAACCTGAAAACAGTGTGTATATCATCATGCTAATGTATTCAAATTCACTTTATTTAATAGTAATTTATCAAATATTCCATGTTTTTGATTATCTGAAGTCTTCTCAGTCCACATTACTTGGATAATTGGGATTCTTATTATATAGAGTTATTCAGAAGTCTGTGAAACATTTTAAACATTCATCATAAATAAACTACCCAGCAGATAGTGATAAGTTTTATGCTGAAAGAATGACAAACTCTCCAAGTTTGTTTGATGAAATGACGGATGCCATGATTTCTTTGCAAAGCCTATCATCACATGGATGATTTGCTTTGCAAAGAATATACATGAATATTCTGGAGAAAACTGAAGATGATGATAATTACATCTATCAACAGGATGCCCATCTGGCTCATTATCACACTCAAGTGCAAAGGTACCTCAACAAAAATTTGCTACAAATACCTCAATGCAACTTGCTACAATGTTGGATAGCATGCACAGAATAAGATGGTGATACATTAATGCAGAGGCCAACCCAGTCAGATTTAAATCATGTGAGTTTTTCTTATGGGGGATTCATGAAAAATACTATTTTAGTGACCACACTCCCCACTAATTTCATAGAACTTCATATCACCATCACTGTAATATTGATCAATCATGACATGCTCAGATGCATGTGGAACAATATGAAATATCAGCTTGAAATCTGCTACATCAGCAAAGGTAAATACATTGAGTATTTGTGAGGCATGTAAAAAAAAATTAGAAAGTTTACTTTTATTCAGTGTAATAAAATATAGAAACTAAAATCTTAACTAAATGATGACAGAAGTAAATATAACTCAAAACAACAGCTCTAAACAGCAGTGATATGTAATAAAATATAATATCTATTGTGTAATTTTTTAATAACGAATGTTTAAAATGTTCCATGAACTTATAACTCTATTTTCAATCAGCAGAAAATTAATTTGACTACATTTCAATTAAAACATGTTATTGCTATAGTTTGCAAATCTTCACAACTTTCACAATATGACCTATTTCTCTATTCATCAGTTTTGATAATTCTAAAATCTGAAAATTTATATCTACATTATATTTATAAGTTTTTAAAATTAGAACTATAGAGATAACATCTTTCCTAAGATTGGCTTCACTTCCTCCTAAGCAGTGGAAGACCTACAGCTATCGAGGCCCAGAGCAGAGGTCTCCCTGGGACCCCCCTAATTGGTATGATCACCATATAAAATATTAACTATATATTTCTGTTGGCATTTATTTAATCAAAATTAAATAGTTAAAATAATTTGGAAAACAAAAAATCTTAAGACTAAAGAAAAAACAACTTACATCTAGCAAACATACATATATTTTACAAAGCTTATTAATCTGCCAGTTTTGATGTTTTACTAAAATATTTTTAACTTTTCTGTCAATTAAAAAAGCTAAAACTGTTTTTTGCAAGCTTAAAACTTAAAGTTCTTCAGAGGCCCCTTGATCAGAGGCCTGGGGCAGTCTGCCTCCTTGGTACACACCACTGTTGATGTGGAGAGAAATGGAGTGGAAGGATTAATTCGGAAATATGCTGATCCCAGAATGAATGATAATGAAAAAGGGCTGCTGGAGATTTGTTCTGAAAGAGACTTATTTATCTCAAACACTTTCTTTATAGAGATAAATCAGCCAAAGCATTACTTTGCAGTTGGCAAAAATATTGGGTTGGCAACTAAGTTCCTGCCATTTTTTTAAATTTTTTAAAAGTTTATTTTAAGTTTAAAAGTTTATTAAAAGTTTATTTTTTAAAAGTTTAACATAAATTAACTCAAAACATAGATTCCAGTAGAACAAAACATTCTCTTTCAAATGATTTAAAACATTATGCCAAAAACATTTAATGACATGGAGAATGTTAAAATTTAAAAAAACGGCAGGAACTTAGTTGCCAACCTAATACATCAACTTTATTGCAGCAAATGTTTTCAGTGGCTTTACCACCCTCTTCAGGCTACAATCTTTCAAGAGATAAATCAAACAACATAAATCAAAACAAAAAAAAACATTGAATAGCATGTGCAAAGTTTGTTTTGATTTATGTTGTTTGATTTATCTCTTGAAGGATTATAGCCTGAAGAGCATAGTAAAGCCACCAAAAACATTCACTGTAATAATGCTGATGTATTTTTGCAACTGCTGAGTAGTGCTTTGGCTGATTTATCTCTATGTGGAAGTGATTAGGCAGTCAATTTTGAACATGAGTATACTTTCTTTAGACATAAGACTATTAGAATATGGCATATTTTAAATCTAGTCAATGTATCTGTAAATAAGTGAATTATTTTGTGACTATTAGTTTTATTAAAAATAATTATAACAATAAAATTCATAATTACTAAATTTTTATATATCAATATTAACTTCCAGAAAAATGGATTTATTTTTGTAAATAATTTAGCAGAATGAAATTTGAGAATTACTGAAATTTAAGGCAATATTTGAGAAAAATTTTATAATTTTTAACTAAATAATAAAACCACAATGATTGGCATGTTTATTGTTAAGCTTAAATTCAAAGATTACTTAAGCTTAAATTCAAAGATTACTTGGCACTTAGCAGCTCTGAAATTCAAACTCATATGACACGAAATAGGCTAAATAGATAATAACTATTGTTAACTATTGAATTATTTATACATAATTATATTTATATTAATGCTTTTTGAATGCTTTAACATCATTAGTTAAATGGCAGTGACTTTGATACCCAAGAACCAATTAAAAATTTTTACATTGGAATTAATGGAAAAGGAATTCCTGATTTATGAATTTTCATATAAATGGTTTTTAATGTCCACTTATCTTCATAAATTGAGGGATACCTGAATTTTATTTTTCTTGTCATTTTTTTTTTATATTACTTTCAAAATGTTTACCAATTATTAAGTGGCAAGACTATTCCACAAACTACCACAATCATAGAGTTAACCATTACTGTAGAAAATGAGAATCAATGAGCTAGATGAGAATCCCTCAAATAAATATTGACTTTTGGGTCCAGATTTGATCCCAGATCCTTTATCTAAAAGTTGAAACATTTCCATTTGGCCAGTCTGCCAATTTTATTTTATATTGATATTTGAAAACAGATATCTAATATAAAAGATATAAAAGTAAAATTTAAATTTTAAATAAATTAAACATTTTAAAATTTATTAAATTTTTTTAAGAAAGTAATGTATATATATATTTTTGTTAGATTTTAGAAATTATAGAAAAAAGTGTAAACTTTGCTTGCTATATTAAATGCAAAAAACACACAGCTCTATAAGCAAAGGATTTTTACTA
>WUQG02283163.1:0-48859 GCA_011317285.2 Androctonus mauritanicus | reverse complement strand
TTAACACATGTTTTGAGTTATATATCTTCACACACACACACACACACACATATATATATACTGATATATAAAGTGATTTAATGAGATTTCTAGTTTGTGTTTGCAAGAAGACATTTCTCCTCTCTGTATTTTTTTTTTTTAATAAAAATAGAGACAGACACTACGTGTTTAATTGATCTGGGTTATTTAGAAACTGTTAAATATTCATTAGTGTCTTTGCTTACACAGTTTTTTCGCTTGGAAAAAAAAATATATATGCAGACCCTCCAAAAAAAAAAATGACGACCGAAATAAAGTTAAATTTTAAATTAATCTATTTCGATTTTATTCCTCGTCTTAAATTGACTCGACCCAATAATTTGAGAAAATGAACGGTTTCTTGCGATACTTTTCGGTTTTAATTAACAAAAACAAAAAAAAAGAAAAGAAAAGATTAAACAACGCACTTGCAAATTAAACAAACCTGTATCGAAAGCAAAATAATACAGAATCAAATAAACAGAAAAAAATACGTATATATAAGTTACTCACTTTCTGTTTTAATCTTTACTTTCGTCGGGAATGGGTTTTCTTCCGATAATGTCAGATATTTATTGACACTGTCGCATTGCAAGATGGTATCAAATTTTTATTGCAAGTATTTCATTGTTTTACATAAAGAAAATATAAAGATATACATATATTATTTTTATATTTTTTTGTCAAATAAAATTTAGACATACGGATCAGCACATTACCTTATTTTATTGCTGGATCGAAAAATATGGTTGCTGTAATCCTTCTTTATCTTTTGTGATAGTTTTAAATTCTGTGTAAATATTGTATATATCATACAGAAATCTGAACTCATCTGAAAAAATAAATAAATAATTTTTTTGTAAGTTTAATTATTCGAATTTTAAGTCGAGTTTATTATTAAAATTAGTAAGGGTTTAGTGACACGAGGATTGGAGATGAAAATGGCAAAAATAATGCAAAGAGCGTGATGCAGACTATATGGAGACGACAACTTTAGTGTAGTTAAGTTAGCTTAAGCCGCTGGAGGAAAACGAATCCAGTGGGATGGTCAACTGTAATTAGGAACGATTCCTTCCTATTGTCATTACATCGCTCCTCTCACCAATAATTGTATTCTACTAGAATCACTATGTCTGGCACAATACATCGGAAATCTTTTACCGATTCCTATTGGTTAAAGATAGGAGTTTGTTTAACATTCCGACTAGTTCGTATATACGTGCAGATGGAAAGAAATGACCAAGTTATTCTCCTTTATAATTTGTCCCCAACCAAACAGTAATACTAATTACAGACGACAACAAAAGCAGTAAGCTTAGCTTTAAACATTCAACTGAAACTGTAATTAATACAGTTTAGAAACGTCAATTTTAAATGATGTTATAAACAGCCCACTACATTTACTTCTCTCCTGCGATCCACCCAGACTCTCTTGACAACGCTAATAGCATCTTCTTTCCCTTTACCATTTATCACGTGCGCTTCGTCCCTCTCCATTCAGTAACATCTCTAACACATGTAATTTGTATTTATTCGAAAGACAGGTGTTCCGATTTCTGCCGTTTAGATAAATTATACATACTTTTATATATATGTTTCAAATCTCTTAAAATCATTTATAAAACGAAGTTACTATTTTTGTTTTATTATTTTTTTTTTCTATTTCAGGTGAATCCAAATTTCGAAACTCGATATCCAATCTTACGTCATCCGGACGGTTTGCAGAGTTCTAGAATACGTTTGACTTTAATGTTAGATCATCGCCATTTTCATCAAAGAGTGATGAAGTTGCACTGTAAGGCATCTTTAGCGTTAATATATTCTAGTAGCAGCGAAGAGCTCGTTATAAGAGAGAGGGGATCTAGAAAGCCTGTCCAGAATGGTAACTATACGTATGCTTATCTGCATTGAATTAATATAATATCTATCTACACACTAATTGCAAATTCTGCCAGAGTTTCCAAAAAAAAAAAAAATTTACGATAATAATAATTACTTCAATAATATACATCAGGATCATTATTCCATTTTTTTTTTTTCGTGTATCAATTCGCCGTGTAGTTAACAAATGAAGTTTTTTTTTCTTATATATATATATATATACAGTATATATATTATGTTGCTTACGAAAAAAATTATCTTCACTCTAATGCTAGGATACATCAGTATAATTGAAATATATTTTAATAACTAACGAATTTTCTTTGGTCTTTATTCATTATTTTTATCTTTAAAAGTCCAATAACATGATTTTTTTTTCTTAAACGGTTGTTTCTGTTATTAAACACGTCTCGATGACAATTTTATGAAAACATATAAAAAATATAAACATAAAAACTTTTAAATTAAAACATTATTATTAAAAGTACGTTTATTATCATAACGTACGAAGTAAAATTAATTTTACAGAATTGACTTTCTGCATAGAAGTAATTAATCTTAATACTTTTTTTTTTAAACGTGTCTTATATTTTTTTTTTTTTTTTTATTATTGTTGCCATTATTTAATAATGTAATAGATTAGTTAAGAAAAATTTCTGCTGACGGTTTGCTAAGTAATTTGAACTGGTAAATGGTTCATTTTATATGTTAAAATTTCGTTTTATTAAGTTGTAATAATTGATAAACGATTTCTGTATGGTGTGTTATAAGTTATACAATTAAGTGTTAATCCGTAACAATAGAAAGGATCTATAATTACTCAACCAATTTACAACAAGAAACTTCTGAACGGATGTCAAATTGCTTGCTTCCCATGAGATTCATTCAATGAAACACGTAATTCCACAATCATTTGACTCATTTTACTTGATAACAAAATTACAAAATGCAAAATCTTCTCATTATAATTTCATAAAATTAATTCGAGAAATTTTTATGAATTTAATTATTCTTAAAATTCCTTTAGCATACTGTCAACTTCAGTTCGATTTTACAGTGGACTGTTTATATATTTATCATCAGTTGTCTTTAAATATTAATAATTAGTAACATAATAATACATTTATGGTTTCTTTTTTCTGTATTTTAAAACTCTTGCGCTATATATAATTTATGATAAAATTTAATTTTCTATTCTGCAACAGCATAAAAAAAAGGAAAAAAAAACAAAAAAATTTGTATCTTGTGATAATAATCAACAAAATTTTGTTATATATTAGCAATTTTTTTTCTTTAATTTATATAATTTTTTTTTTTACGTGAATGTCAAATTACTTCTTTGTGTTTCTAATAAATTTAACTTGAGAGTTTCATCAATAGTGATCCAATCAATGAAGAAAAAATCATAGATAAATTTATCTACCATAGAAAAGAAGGTTGTTTTGTTGTAACGAACAATTTTATTACAGAAAAGAGAATAAAATAAATGAAACTATCGCACAATAAAGTTTGAGTTTTGGTTTCGAACAATTTTGTAACAAAGAAAAGAAAAAAAACTAATAATAATAAATTTTTTTATAATCTTACAATATAATTAAATTTATAAAAATTAATTTATCACTAATATACTCTTAATATAATTTTATAAATAATTACGTTTAACATAATATGATTAAACATAGATTTATAAATTATATTATAAAAGTATTTGTATTTAAAAATAGGCTTTAAAGCTTAATTGTATAATTAAAAAAAAAAAAACGCTAAAAATTTATTTGCATAATTTTGTTTTTTTTTTTTTCCTTTCCAAATTTTTGATAATCATTCGTGTTTAAACTGCATGATTAAATCATTTAGTTGCATGCTAAGTGGCTAGATCGAGTAACAACGTAATTAATGGACTTTTGTTTAAAAATAACAATTATTCCAACGATATCATGTTAAACTTCGATTATTATTAAAATATTACGTTGTAATAGCTAGTTATTTGTTTAAAAATCCTTTAAGTAAATGGAACATGAAAGAATTAAATTACTCTGCGATAAAATACAGTTGATTGCGTCTTTATTCTATTAATATAATAATAACAATAGCTATAACAATAAATCGCAATACACGTTTTAAAAATCTTTTCTGTTTCTAATTTGTTTCAAGAAAGATCGACTTTACCAATTAAAACTGAATAATGGCTCAATGCTTAGTTTGATCTTAATGATTGATTAATTGTTCAATTTTACATTTATTTAAGAAAATGGCGAAATAATTAAAATTAGAGTAAATTATTATTGATGTGTGACTATTAACAGTCTTTTCGAAAATGTGATTATTTTCTGATTATCTTTTACCTAAATATAGTTTTATAATCGTTTATTTTGATGAGAGTTTGCGCCTTCAGCGACTGAGGCAAAAGAAAAACATGACTACGAAGTCAGATCGTAATTATCTCTAAATATTTTTGTATTTTTATTGCATTTTCATATTTTATAAAGATAATAAATGCTAACGAAAGTTGTTAATCAGTAATTATTTTTAATGCCTTTCGGTTAATTTCAGTCTGTGTTTCTATTATGAAACTCTCTAAACTGTGCAATAATAAATGAAGGCTGGCAATGGAATTAAATAGATTAACTCGTCTGTGGAATGAATCTCAAAATTTTATGATAAAAGATTATAGAAACATTCGATAACTTCGTTAATAAATGGATGGCAAAACAATATTTAAGAACATTCGATAGGAAGAATTATTAAGTAAATATTATAATTCTCTTGAAATTTGCGATATGTGGGCAAAATTTATGAAGCCAATATCTCTCAACTGATTCTATAGAACGGCTAAAGATCATGGTGTTTGAAACTCTGTAAATTGATGTATATTGGCGACACGAGACCTAGAAATTTCTACAATACTTCCACTAGACTGTTCTGGTTATGTCAGAAGAATTCCAGCAGCAAAACGATCGATCTACAATATAATAAGTACTGGTCAAATGAGTGAAAGGCATCATCAACTTCTGTGTCAGCAAGTACTCTCACAATTCGTAGAGAGAAGGAATCGAAACAAAAATTTCACTAAAGAAACCACTGTTAGCTATTGCCAAATAAACTAAATAAAAAATAATAATACATAAGGCAAGCCAGTAGTGAGATAACGTAATATTTTCAGTAAAAAGTAAATATTTTCTCTAGCTAGCAATAGGTCAATATTTTTACGCAGAAAGGCAAAAAAAAAAAAAAAAAGTAGAAGAAGAAGGTGGATTGCTTTGTCAACCGCGAAACATCCATCCTGTTTGTGTGGTCTGCAAGTGCTCGATAGCAATACTACTTGAAAGCTCCAATTCGAGGATAGAACCGCGAATTCGAACCGTTATGCCAAGTTTCCGATAATACATCGTTTACAATCAGTTCGAAACCATTTTCTTGGACTGGCATCTTGCCATACATCAAAACGGTGAGTAGGAATCTTACTTTACTTTCGGTACTCATTTTTTACCCATTATCTTAACTTTCTTTTTGTTTCAGATCTAAAATGTGCCTTGCACAAAACGCATCAGTTCAATCAGGATTTACGAATTCTAAACTAGATATGAATTCTATTGTAAATAATATTTGTTAGAAAAAAAAAATGTAAGAAAATATGTTTCTGATACGAATTTGGCATCGTAAGATGATTACCTTAAATTTCTGTTGCTAGCTTGTTGAATTTACATGCATATATTTACTTATACAGCAAATATAAACGTTACTAAATATTAATTCGAAATTTTCATAATAATAAAAGTTGACTTGTATTATTTTTAATTAAAATTGGCATTATTACAATTATGAATGTTTTAAAAATAAATGTTATTTCGTACGGCTTTATTTATATAGTCAATACTGTGATGAACAAAATGGTTATTAAATATATTTCCATCACAGTTATTGGTTAGATAATTAATGATATACATAGTTATTAATTACATATACAATTTACATAGTTAACTATGATGGAAACATATTCATTTCTTTGATTACAGTTGTTTAATTTCAAAGATGTAAATTTTCTAAATTACAACTCTCTTGCACTGTTTTATGAGATTATGTTTATGGGCTTGCAATTGATATTTTTCTGCAAAAGTGCAATAAAGTTACTAACTTCTCAAATGTGTTGTTCTACTTCTTTGCATAAAGGGAAGTTGAAACATGGGCGATTATTGCAATTTTTTGAACATTTAGTCCACCTCCTACGCACATGTGATTGGTTGGAGTTTTGCCTATTCCGGTCAACGACACCTAAAGCGTTCTACTGATTTTTTTATGCTGTTAACAGTGAATTAATTAATTGAAGCTGAAGTAGAGAACGAAATTCGTCGAGAAAATTGGTTCTCTCATCGCCAGGTGCTATATATAGTGCAGGACGTGGTATCCTAGTTTAATTAAGACAAAACGTCATCAACTGTTACTTACTATCCTCGTCACGATTTCATCGGTTAAGAAAATTAATCATCTTGAGAGCAACTAAAATATTTGATTCTTTTCATTGCATCTGCTTCATATTACTATACGTGATGCTCATCTTTGAAGATAAAATTACCATTAACAAAAATAATCTAGTATAATTTAAGAAGTCATATATAACTGAAATTATGTACATAAGTATTTTACCGAGAAAAAATAAATTTTGTTGTTTATTAAGTTAGTTATAATGCTGAATATGAACGTGCATTATCTTAAAAATCTAAAATTTCCGCACATATATCATGCAATTTTATTGATCAAGAGAGATAATCATTAAAAATGCAATTTAGTTATTTTCCTTGTAAGTGATTTGCATTCCTATACGAGAATTTAAACTTTAAAGACACAAATTTCATTAAAAATATAGTAAAATATAGTTTAAACTAGTTTTATAAAGTTATATTGTCATATACATCGGATTTACTAAGAATAAACCGATTTCATTAAAGATAAAAGTTAGTTATAGTTTAGAAGATGAATAAAAGTTAGAAATTTAATTTTAATAACTTTTGCAATGCTTTGTTACTGTATCTAATAATTATTATTGTGCAGTCATTCCAGTCTTTGCAAGCAAAAAGAAACCGATTATCGAAGGAGGATTGCCGAAATATGAAGTTGGTGATAATGTTGATATTAACTGTACAACCAATTACAGTAATTTAGCCGTACTTAACTGGTACATTAATGATAATCAGGTTGGTATCTAAAACTATAGAAACTTAAATAAATTTCACACTTTAATTCCGAAATTTTATACAACCTTTGAAACTATTAAACACGTACTAACGAAAGAGTAAATTTATTAAAATTAAATAAATTCTATTTATTACATCTGAATATTAAAATAATTTAATTGCAAATTTTGGTATTGATGTTTCAGTCAAAACTTTGCTAGCATGTTAGGAATTCTAATAAAGCAAATGTACGGAATTACAAATGATGTTACAGATGTGTAAAATATTACAAAATTTTTAACAAAAATAAAAAAAAGCACAAGATTTAAGTTTACGTTACAGAATATCGAACATAATTAATTATTTTTTAATCGTCTTTGACATCGTGAACGTTTTAATTGATTGCAAGCTAAAGAAATTTTCTGAGAAAGGGGGAAAAAAAACAATATATAATTCAGTATAAATTAAATTCTGTTCTATTTTTTTATTAGCAAATTAAAAATATTAATTAAACGTCATTCAAATTAATATTTAATTAATAAACGCGCTAATTTGCTTTTATCTTATGAATTAATATTTTTATGTTTCAATTGATGTGGCTCTGAAGATCTTGTCAATTGAAACTTTTCAGAATCTATACTTGAACGATCTTTTTAGATGTTAACATATATTTATTTTCTTTATTTTAGGATATATAACCTATAATTAAGTTATTAAGAAATTCTTTTTTTACAATAAGATTAAGATTTAATGCATTTCTTTGGTTGGATTACTTAGATTATAAGAGAAATCATACATTCTTGTAAGAAATGAGGTTGGAACTAAAGGAATTGGCTTATACAGTAATATTCTGTAATTTCGCTCTCTCCATATAGCTATAATTCGTTTAGTATTTATCCATAACAGTAAATTCTACGTACGTGTTATACGACACGTTCGAATACGTCAGCAGTTTTGGCTTGTCTCTTGTGAATTAAGGATCGATACGCACTTGGACCATTCTTACGTTATTTTGTTTTGCTTGCATGTAAATTTTTTCATTATGTATAACGTTCGTTATATTAACTTATCATGTTGTAATGTGCATTACTATCTTATAAAACATTAATATCATCCACGTAAATTAATTTTCTCTTTCCTGTCATAACGAGAACTATTGAAAATGTTGTTTATTAAAAGAAATTGCAGTTTTTTTGGGAAACTGTATCACTCGATACGTGATTAATCGAGTTAGTAAGATTAAATGAAACAAATAATTGAACTTTTGTGAAAATTCCATTTGACAAAATGGAATTTTCATGTAAATGTAATAGCGCTTAAAAGTACTCGAATCTATAATTATATATATGAGACAAACGTTCGGTTCTTAAAATATTGAACGCCATATTAACTACAAAACTTGATTTTAACCTAAACAACGATATCGTCTAACTTATCCGCCATTAAAAAATTGCAAATCTTAAAGTAAATATTTGGTAGATTTCGATTTAATACAATGTATCCATTTACTAATCCTTTTTTCCTTTGTAAATAACTACTTACATGGTATTATAAGGTTCGATATTGAGATTATTTTGAGTGTCCTCAGCAGATACTTGTCTTTTCCTATTCATCAATCAAATAAAAAAAACTTAATTCTACTTGATATACAATCCACTAATCTTATTAATTTTCATCAGTTCATTATTCATCTTGAACTTCTTTCGCATCCATAAAAATATCTCACGTATTTTTAATACTTCATATGCTCTAGAAAATATGAGAATTATGTTTCATAATTGAAATATTTAATTATCGAAAAGTTTTCTTGATATTTTTTTATATAAATTAAAAATTTTTGAATTATAATTACTCATTTTAATTTTCATTTTTTAATATTATTGATATTTATATATATATATAGTTATCCAGTTTATTGTTAGATTACTATTGGATAAAGTTATGGTTCCTATGATTTATCTAGATCTATAAAGTGCAATTACAGTATATTTTCCTTTAACTTCATTCTGATATTTATAGAAATATAGTAAAAGGAAAATAGCAATAAATTTTCTTTAAAACGATTTTTCAGCTTTAATCTTTTCATCTTATGGATTCTTCTTTGGTATAAAAAAAAAAAAAAAACACTGAGAATAACTGCACCAAAACAAATTTATAGATTTAACTCTATATAGGACTATAAGAGATATATATATATTTACGTATTTTATATCTACATTAATTTTTAAAAATAAAGTTAGATTACATAGTTTAAGTTCTACTAGAATTAAATTATAAATAATATTAACGAGTTTCATAAAAATATGCAAATATCAAAATTTAATTTTTTTTTTGTTTTTTTAAATACGAGTCAAATTTTCATTAAATATTAATTAATTATATTCTTATTCTTATTATTTAAATAAAAAATAATAAAATTTATACTTATCTAAGTTTTAATAAGTTGCGTTCATTGCACGGATAAGAAATTTTATAAACTTTAAAACATGCAACTGAAATAAAATTAATTAGCATAAATTAGAGTTACTTTTCTCGTTCAAAAAATAAATTAATTTAAAATAAATAAAAAACTATCAAAAGACATTCTGTTTCTCAATGAGAAGTTTTATTGATAATTAAATTTACATCAATGGATTAAAAATTGAAATAAAAAAAAGGCCCAAAAAAAAAAAATGTTTATTTATTATTTTTTTTAAATGTTAAATTTTAGATTAATTCTATAATGAATTGAAAACTGCAACTAGACTTCCATTTAAGGAAGTCTTGTGTCATGGATCCTAAATTAATTCCTTTATATGTAGTTGAGTTGAGTTAGTTGGTGGCATATACAAGGCTAGATATATCAAGAAGCCTGAAGCAAAATGTGTGGATTGCATTATTCATTAGTAAAAGCAAAAGATCTCTGTTGTGAGATTTCTCTTTCTTGTGGGACCTAGGAAAATTTTCTAGTTTTGTACTTCAAGAGAGACTCTTTTTTTCCCCCCTTTTGCTTTATATTTCTTTATTTCTAATTAAATCTTAAAAATGTTCATTTAAATAAAATCAAAGCATTGTTTAATAAATAATTGTTTAACTAAATAGATACATAACTTTATTTTTTAAGAATCATTCTTTATTTAACACATACATCATTCAAGCTGTCAAAATTAAAAGTCGATTAAAAAAAATTTTGTACATATGTATATTTTTTAAATCTAACAATACAAAAGCAAATCGATTTATTTAATGTTAAAAATTCGAGAAAATTTAAAAAAGAAAATTATTTTGGCAGATCTTGTAAATTTTTTAACATAATAAATATTCACTTCAGTTTCATTTTTAGACATTTTCAACACTATATATCAATTTTATATATATATTTGCTGAACTTATATCACCTTAAGATACTGTTCACAGCATAATATATTTTCATACTTATATTTTTTAGTTCTTTATTATTATTATTGTTGTTTATTTATTTTTTATCATTTTCTTGTTTTATAAAAATTTTTAGACTTTTCATAGAAACATAATAATTTATCATAAATGTCATTTCGAATATTTGGAAAAAAAAAAAAAAAAAGGAAATTTCTGTATCTGTACTGTAAAAATACTTTTACAGTATTTGTAATTCAATGTACACATATTTTATAATCTGCTCATTAAATAACTGAATAATAATTAATTTACAAAATTTATTCAGTGCATACAAATAAAATATATATGCATATATATTATGATGAAAAATAAATTATATTAAATTAAATTAATACAAAATTTAGTTAGTTAAATGCATAAACAATGAGATTATCAGCATTCAGATTATATATCTGTTTATCTGATATTCAATCATGATTATTCAAAGACAGTCACATAACAAGAAGATTGTTTTTATATTATTAATTCTTAAATTGCATAATGTTTTCATCATCATATCTAAGTGTAGTGTTTATTCGTTATTATTTATAAAGTATCTGATTTATTTCATTATCATTTGTAAGTAATGCATACAGAATAATTATAGTTAGGAATTGATGCAGTATATGGTAAGTGCATCTTTCCATAAAGCTCTCTGAGAGAGCCAACATATTTTTTGTCCACAAAGAGTCAATATATCAGATTGTTTTCTGCATTATATATTTTTTCATTATATTATAATATGGTTAAAGCAGTAAATTTAAAAGCTGTTTAATATGAATCTTTAAATGTATTTTAAATAAATAAGCCAATATATTATATAATTATTTTAACTTTAAAAAAAGAAATATTTTTTAGTATTATTATTTGAAAACTATTGATAGGTTTGATATTTAATTTATAAAATTATGAAAAAAATCTAAAATATGAGGCAGAAGTGGTTTGCTTAACATAACAGGGGGAAAAATCAATTTTCTTACAAATTGAGTTCATGTTAATTAACTTTTGATAAAGGATTTTTTACCTGACTCATAATTCAATGATAATAGATATTGCACATCATTAAATCAAAATATTCAGGTATCTTTATTAGGCTGTTCATTTTCTGAAAAGAGAAAAAAAGAGAGAGTGGGAAAACTCGTTAAAAAATTAACTGTTAATAAAAAAATAATTTTCATGCAGTTAATAATACTTAATTTAAATGTGTAATGACTTTTATAAGATATTTTATCTTGGTATAATTAAATTTTTATTTTATTTAAGAATAATTTTAATTGGATAAATGTATTGCCAAGTTTGTAAGTTATATATATAGACTATATATAGAAATCCTTAATTGGTATCTTTGAGTTATGTAATTAAGTTTATTAAAATGTTAAAACCAGAGATTAATTTAATGTAATTCTGTTGTAGGTAAAGCCAGAATATATAATGGAATATTCGCTTCCAGTCGGTTCTCCCTATGCTGTTCTAGGTTTAAGGTTTCGTGTTCAACAACTTCACTTTCGCACAGACGAACTGCGTCTAAAATGTACAGCTACGTTATTAAATGTGACTCATACGATCACAGAAAAGAAAATAATTCTGGGATACCAACAGATATCCAGTCTTCATGCAGACGATACGGGATCTGGTAAGTTTTAATTTACCTATAACAATTCCTTAGTTGATAATCAACAGAGTTGTTTTAAAACATAGGCGGAATTTATTGATCATAAAGCTCGACCAAGCTGGAATTATAACTGTTTTACAAGATTTCTAAAAAGATAATTAATTATAATATTTAAAAGTTGATATTTTTCTTTTCTGGCAGTACCAAACGGCGGAATATCCAGGTTATTACAATGTTGTTGGACTATATTACTGGTTATAATAAATTTGCGGTAACATCACAGGAGAATTGATGACAAAGTGACAATCACCTTTATAATAACATCTCCGGACAGGAGTTACCACCAACTGGGGAGTTATTCTAGCACTGTTTATTTCTTTGCCTCGTTATTTTGTAATGTAGGCAGTCTGATATGTAAATAACCCATACGATAATGCAGTAATTGTGTTTTGGATGCCGATTTAACTCGACTGTGATGATTCTCTGTAAGAGTTTTCACACATTGTACAGTATCAAGTTGAGTGAACAAAGTCGAACTGTGCCCGCATATGGATACTATAAAACGAAAGTCTTTTCCTGCTTAACTCTCTCTCTCTTCGGTAGATTTTTAGAGGATCAAGGTGGAGAAGGAAATGTGGCACAACCACCGAAACACAGTTACTAACCGGACCAAAAAAAATAAAATAAATAATATATATAAATATATATATATATACATAAAAAAACAACCTTTCCTTGTTATATTTCACAAAATTTTCCAGTGTTAGTTGTGACAATAGTGTCATTAAAATTGTCTTGCTTTCTTCTTTGCGTGACTTGTTTAATTAATATCATTATACCATTCACCCAGAAATTAACTCAATTCATTCAATAGTATTCTTTAACACGTAAAGAATAGACGTCTTCCCAATCTTCCACTAAGATGATTTGTCTTCGCAAGATTTTTTTTTAACTACAGTTAATTGTTTATTTTAAATATACAAAACATACACAGAATTATTTAACAGTTCGATGATTTTGAATATTTAATTTTTGTTATCTATTCAAGCGCAAATTGTTTATTGAAACCGTATACAAATATTTGTAATTGGTACTGTAGACACTGTTTACGGCCTCGTGATAAATTCTTATACTATATTTATTTTTACACTTATTTTAACTGGAAAATATGTTTTCTTACAGTTTTCTCTTGTAAATTTTAACAAAAGTATGTCGATTATTTCGAATTTAATTTGATATCCGACACCTGGATAATAGTTTCGGGTTGTGATTTGGTAATCTTCGTTTGCCTTTAGTAAGCTAAATTCTTGTCATATCATTAATAATGCCGTTGGAGAAATGTAATTTGCAAACGACTATACTCATTTGATGAAGTGAATTACTAAAATATCTTCAATACCGATAATCGCTTAATGAAATTAAATAGTGTAACTGTGGTAATTACTGTATCGTATCAATATTTATTCGATGGTAAAGACGAAGAGTTATAAATAAAACTAAGATTTTTACGCATACCAAGAAAGATCTATGTTGTAGAAATCGTCTGTTACCGTATATAAATTTTATCTTTTTTTCCTTGAATAAAATTAATAAAAATGATATTCAGGTGTGTTTCATTTAATTATACAGCAATTTTTGTTCTAAAAATGAACATAGGGAATTGTTCACTATAAAATTTGCTTCCTGTTCTGCAGTTTTAAAAAGATGTTGATCAGCATTTCTAGTAAAAATCAATGGTATAATTACCAAACTGACTGAGAGTGCTCCAAAAACTAAGAAAGGATAATGAGAACTGAAGTAATCGAAATAAAGAAAAATTAATACAATCGTTTAGATTTAAGAATAAAATGATCCATTGGCTAAATAAAAGATGATTGATACCATAGTTTTTATCTCCCATTATTAAACAGTAGTTACTCATATTCTTCAACATAATTATTAATAATAATTCATTATTATAATGAAAAATAACATGGCCAACATCTAACGAAAATAAATATCTATAAATAGTTGTAATATTAGTGAATAATTATTTCATAACTCATGTATTATAATTCTTTAATACTACTAATGAAATCAAAATATTTTATTAAACTGTTTTATTGCTATATAATGAATCAAGCCGGATATTTAAGGTAATTACTTCCATTCTGTTTTATTACAGCACAAAAACATGAAAAATTTGTATAAAAATAAAATAAAAGAAAAATTCAAAACAGAATGAAACTTTTCAGAAAACTTTTAGAGATGAATATTGATTTATAAATACATACAATAGGCCTACGTATTTTTACCAAACTAATTAAGAGAAGAAATAAATTTTTCTGTAATTCGAATATATAATCTTCTACTATTGAAGATTTTTCTCTGTTTTTTCATCCGTAAAGTTTTTTTTTTTTTATTCTGAAAGAATATCAATAAAAGATAAATTGAATTAAAAAAATATTGACAAACAAACATTTATATAAAGAGAAGTTTAAAAAAATCTAATTTATTCTTACTGATCATATAAATCTGATTTAATAGCTAACTTTGTTGTTCTTAGGTAACTGTCAACTAATCGATTCGACAATCTGTAAATTATAAATTATATTGCAATAAACAACATTTATAATTATATATTAAAAAAACTTAAAATATTCGAAAACATAATATGTTCATAAATAGATTATTATTAGATATTATAGAAAATAATATACTATAATGCAATGTGCTTTATATTTTTATCGTATACATTTATAGTATTCGAAAATAATCTCAGCAAAGCATGAATGGCATTAACATACAGTGTTAGAAACAGAGTAGACGAACAACATTTTTCTCCAATTTCTAACATAGTATACAGTATCCAAGGTGCTATAGCAGCTGTTATCGTCCATCCAAACTCTTGTAACGTCCTAATCATTGTTCTCTGAGAGACACCGGTGTATTCAATCGCTAAATGAGAAGCGAAGTCTCTTATTTCCTCTTTTATCAGTTAGTATCAATTAAATTTAATAAATGAATACTTACTCATGAGAAATGCCAACATGGATGATGTCAATACATTCAATCCTGTTAACTGAAAATGTCAAGTGACTTGTCATAAATACGGACAATACATTACTAACGACACAGTCTATTTCGTGGCTATTTTCTTCAGAACCTATTATGGACATATAGTAATTTTAATTCATTAACTAATGAAATTACAATAAAAATAATATATAATATTCGAAATAAAATAAAATAGATTTTTTGAGAAATGAATATAATATAATAGGATCGATATTTTATTCATTTTTCAAAGTTTGTAACAAAAAGATTAAAAAAAATTATAATTAAACTAATTAATTAAGATATTTTAATCAAAACTTAATTATTGTTTTGTACGCTTTCGTTTTATATCAAGAGAAAACCCATTAGGAGATTTATTTAAATGATTTGTTAAATCCTACCAACGCGCATCTCAACATCGCATAAATAAAAGTGGCAATAAGACCAACACGACTTTGTCACCAAATTACGTCAACAAATTACAAATTCTTCTGTCTAGACAGGGAGAAATAACAATTAAGCAAGCGAAGCAAGAAGCCGTAAGATTTACGTCAAAATGGTTGAAGTTCACCAACTAATATAAATGCCTACTCCTTTTAAAATCGGGATTATCGCGAAAATTAACGGATTAAAAAGTAAACAGGAAGAAACTACATAAAATATAATCCCGAAGAAGATTACTTCCGAGAATCAGAATGCGTATCAAGGCCTCTATAAAAGATAATTGTACTGTATTAATTACGCTTAATGCAATAAAGTATTGTTCATTCAGTAAACGAACGTTCTGTTTCTGTCAGTTATTATTTTGTATTCTGTTGAACACCCTGCGTTATACTCTTTTTTTTTTTTTTTAAACGACGAAAGGAAATCAGTAAGTAATGGATAAAAACAGTTGTTATGGTAAAGTAATGACGTTTTAAAAGCAATTTGTTACATATAGGTTTGATTTTTAAAAGTTTAAAAAATGATTTTAGAACGGGAACTATTCTGGTTTAAGAAGTCTAATGTCATTTTTGAAGTAATAGCTAGAGGATGATTTATATAGTTGTTTCTCCGATTACATAAAGATCTTATGGTTTCATTGGGTGAAAAATGAGTTGATTATGATTGCTGTAGATCATCTAAAATTAGAATTTAAACAAGCCCCTATTTCTCTTTTATAGCGTTACCAAACAATAGAGAATTTGTAACTCGGTTATGAAGACTTTGTATCGATTTTGAAACAGATAGACGTAATTAATGAACAATACGATTAAAATTGATGAATGAATCGAATCAAAGAGAGCAGAAATGTCGCAATTAAACTATTAAATAGATGGATAAATGCGAAAAGTAAATTGGAGTCGTTAGCTTTAACTATGTCTCGTTATGTCCGATTGTTTCTAGACATTTTGACAATTATCTCCAAGAAAATAATTTTTTCTCTTTTTTTTTTTTAAGGATTGTTTTCTTTTAATCTAATCAGACTAGAGTTTAATCGAGAGGTGATACCGATATTGTACATCTGTATCTAAGTATACACACGTGTATATTAAAATATACAAAGAAATGAATATTTATATTATCATTAATGCAAATTCGATAAAAATAAATAATGTAAATTATAAAAATTGAATTAATAAATATTAAAAGAATCATTCTCAACTGAAAACATCTGTTTATTCTTTTTTTTTTTTTTCTTTTTCTTCTTGGTTTCAGCTAATTTAAAATTTTAACTAAGAAAGACTTTTTTAGTTTTGTTTTCTTAGATTTACATTCAAAATTTTTTTTCACTTTTAACTGAAAAATTATAATAAAACGGCATTAAACAAGGAATTAAAAAGCGAAATGTGTTTTAAGTCCGGTTAATTTATAACAGGTGATCTATTGCTGTAAAATTAAAAAAGAAAAAAAAAACAAGAACAAGATGGTTAGATTACTTAGGAGCGCTAGATCACCGGTAATGAACATATTAAATATTTGTCATCCACTTAATAGGATTTTAATATTCAAGAAAAGAAAAAAAATATATATATATATATTCAGTATATACGTACTAGATGAAAATTTAAGTAAATCAATCACTCGCTCGCTCTCTCTCACTCTCTTGCTTTTCCGTGATTTATAAAACAACAGAAAAATCATAAGAATGATATTATTTAGTCACGAACACTTTATATTTACTGTGAAATATTTGATAAGTGTCATTTGATTAACAGCTTTTTTTTTCCTTGAGTTTTCGTATAACAAATAATAGATATTTCATAATTTATCTGATCAATCTGATTTCTCCAGAAGAGAAAAAAATAAAAATAAAAAATGAAAAATATTTTTTGTTCTTTCTAACTTCTACCCGAATTTTGTTATTACAAATAGTGTTTGGATGGAAGGCGATCTCTTATCTTGCTTTTGGTTTAGCGATACAAAAATGGAAAACAAAATTGAATGGAATACCTCGCTAGCAGATTTGAAGCTGATTGTTTATGACCCATTCATTTTCGATTCTGGAACGATATATCTATCTATATATATATATATATATATATGAAGATTGTATTAGAAAAAGTCTTATCGGGTTTTATTAATTCTACGGTATCGATCCGAATTTCTCGCTTTAAATAATCACTATACACACATATATACGTATAAAGGGTCATATTTTAAAAATCTACTGTTGAAATTCGTTACCAGATGGCACCACGTTACTCATCAATATTCAGATTATCAAACAAAACACGTCATACCGAACACATTCGATTATCTTTGTATTCCAGGAACCCTTTCTTTCCTATTTAAATATTCAAAGCTTGAATTATTTTTCTTTAAAAGGAAAAAAAAAATATCGTCGAGTTTTCAACGTAAAAGGATTTTTTTTTATTTTTTTTTTGCTTAAATTCGGAATATAGGTCACGCTTCTACTAAATCGTTGTTTGTCAATTGTAGCCCGAATCAGAGAAGTTTTGTCTGAAGTAGAAAGACTCAAACCCCGTTTTTACGTGCTTTCTTTAGTCATACGAAACATAGATTATGTTACACGCAAACCGGTGCTATTTTTAAATAGCGTATTTAATGTCTTGTAAGCATTATGAAATATTAATAAATAAAAAGTTCTCGCAATTATTTTGTTACGTCTTATTATCACGTCATACGTTATTATTGCGTCATAAATTAGGATTACAGATTTCAACCAATACGTGGGCACCAATCAATTAATATTGATTAATTAAAATTATCGAATATTATTGAAACATGTACTGTACTAAAGATGATACAATTATATTGCGATACTAGTGGCGTAATATGAAGTCTGTAAGTATGAAAATAATTAGCAACAATATTGATATCCAGAATGCCTGCTCTTCGTAAAGATCCGTTTATCTTTATTTGATAAGTGGAAGATAAAAATAACTCCTTATCATAACTGAAAAGTAATTTATAAAATAAATTTTTCACAATTTCGTCTTTGTTTATAAACAAAATATAAGAAAAATTTCCGTTATTCTAGCTTATATATACTATATATAAGATAAAATATTAGTTATAGTAAAATTAGACTTATATACAATAAGTTAGAAGAAACAGTATCATAACTATATACCTATGATTTTTAAAGTTTAAAAAAATATACATAAAACAAAAATATGTTTTAAATTTGAGATTCTGATTTTATGTATTCGAAGTAAGAATAAAATAAAATGAAGTAAGGAATATATAATAATATTCGGTATATTCAGAAGAATTTTTAATAAGCGAAGTTCGGAAACAATGTAATTTTTATCAAACTATATACTGCAGCATTCGAAAAATAAACAGAATTTTTTTTTTATTCAAGATTTTAAAGTAGATACACTGGATATGCTGACATCTATATATATTTAGACTATATATATAAAAAACGAATTAAACAGACTATCGTTAAAAAATATATATATTGTAGGCGTGCATATTAAGCATTAATCTTAGCTTTCTAAAACTTCCACAATTTTTTTTTATGAGAATTGAAAAACAAAGAAAATGTTTCTGCCATATGGCGATGCCTGGAAAGTTTTTCAAAAGCTATAAAGCTACGTGTGTTCAGTTTCGATTACGAGATTGAAAGTTTAACGTGTCTTAAAAAGGATACACATCTATACGATGATTTTATGTATATTCAAAAAAAATGCGCATTACGGTAATAAATTAAATAAAAAGATTTATTTTGCTGGTCTTGTAAAAAAAGAATCAGTTGAAATCTTAATCCCAAGCAGAATTACATCGAAGTTTTACCGTTTCGTTCAAGTTTGTGTCATTTGGTCGGATATAAAGATGGAAGGAATCTCTGTTAATCACATCCAAAGAATTGTTGGCATCTGGAAACGAACAGTTGTGCTCTAGTTCCAACAAGATGAAGATCTGTGTCCAATAATTAAGACTAGCAGTGCACATGACACTAAGAAGGAACACAAAAACTAGAATTTTTTTAGTATATACCGAATACTCCTGCGCCTTCTAGAAAATTTTCATAAATTGGGATTGACTTAAAAAATTTAAAATTATTATTTTCATTTATTCTGCCCTATTTATATAAAAATAAAATACAATGCGTAACAGGCTTTGAGATTGCTAATTAGATAAAAGAAAAATTAAATTTTATTAATTATTTCTATGCTTCTGTAAAGATAATTAAAAGCTTTATAAATTATATTCAGTAATGGTTTATATAATTAACATAAATATGACAATTGATAAATATATGTAATTGACATTAAAACTTGACACACACATGTATCAATGACACAGTGCTTTAAGTCAAACGTACTGATATATAATACATTGTATAGCCTAACATATATATATATTATACAAACAAGTCTGAAATAGTAAAATAATGCTTATTACTGACAATGAAAAAACAACAATAATAACATAATTATTGTTTAATAAATATAGTATTTTTCGCTATAATGTATATTTTTGATAGTATTATTATATAATCAATAATAAAATTATAATATTGGTTTTAAATACCGTTAAATTCTTGCAACTAAACTCTGGAAGGTTATTATGATTTTCTCTGTTTTTCTGAAAGAATAAATTAAAAACAACTTTAAATTAAAATAAAATAATCCAATATTCTTCTACTTAATTGTAAAATGTTAAAAATTAATTGTGTAGTGTGAAATTTGTTCTTTATTTACACAGGCATTTTTCTTGTTTTGGGTAAGCATCTTTCAATTAATTCAACTGTGATGCACCGAATAACAATTTGAAATTTGTTCGAGCGAGTGTGTTAATTGTAAAATGCTTTTCCCTTTTATAAATTTTGTACCTGAGTATCGATTAAAAATTTGATATTGTAAATTCATTAATATGTTAATTTTATTATGTGAACAATGCACTAGGATTGATTTTCTAACAGTTTCGCGTTACTTTATCGCGATAACAATTCTTTCCAACATTCGCACATTTCTGTATGCTTTTTTTTTTTTTATTGTTATCTGCAGTAGTAAACGTTAGTGTAAATTTTACGAAAATACAAACTGTCAAAATAGATTAAAACAAATATGTATCGTGCAAATAAAAATAAGAATCGTTGCGAGTCAGCTTTTAACAGCTACTCAAAAATAAGGAAGTCAAAAGAAAAGACCTCGAGGCGTCTCCAGTTTAAAAATATCTTTCTACAAGAAGAATGGAAAAATCTTACTTATATAGATTCCATTAATTTTTTCCCCCAGTCAAAATCTCTCCTTTTATAATTTAAACATCATTCGAATTTTTCTAGAAGAAAAAGATTTGATAATGAGTTAATTTGCATTAATAAGTTTATCTGATCAAAAATTGATTAAGTTAAATTGCCGATTACAGTTTGATCCATATGCAAGAGAGGATTTGTGAGATTTATATGAGGATAAAGGTTGCAATATGAGATCTGAGGATATCGAGGGACCGGACCAGATTGATAAGCTTTACGGATAAGAATAAAAAAAAAAAAAATTAATTAATGTAATAATCCAGAATACATTAATGTCCACATGGATTTATATACAGCAATTTAGTTTTAAGTTAATCCGTATGATATCCGGGACATATTTAGTTTAAAATTGATTTAAATGCATTTTACAGAAGTGTTATTTAGTTTTAAATTTATTCAAATGCATCTCTACTTTGTTAGTTTTAAATTGATCCAAATGTATCTTTACAGAATGTTAGTTTTAAATCGATCCACGTGTATCTTTAGAATTTAGTATTAGTTTATATTGATTCAAATGTATCTTTAAAGCAATATTACTTTTCAATTGTATCAAACGCATTTTTGTAGCGTTGTGAATTTATCTTATTTATTATATATATATATATAAATTGCATTATTTTTTTCTTTTTCTCTATATCGCAAAGGTTAACAAAATTGCGATAGTTATATAACTTGGCCTATAGTAAAAATATCAACTAATTTGATCTATCTCGTAATTAACCATCACTAGATAAACATTGTACTTATATCCTAAGTAATTATGTTTGCTGTATAAACCTCATCTTTTTCTTCTAAACAAACTTATCTCGTAGCTTCGAATTAAGCATTCAGAGATATTTTATTTGTGATATTATCCAGAGCAGAAAGTAACCTACTAATGGATGTTATTGTGACGAAGAGCGCACTATTGAGAAATACTATTACACCATCTATAAATCTAGATTATAGTAATCTGTGGATTTCTTAGTGCAAAAAGTAAATCAAACGTTACATCCATCCTTCCATCTGTCAACGTAGAGCAAAGTCATTTGTGCAATGGATGTTGTAAATATTCATACTCCGGGTCTAAATTTTCACGAATCTGATACACTTAAATATAGAATAGATTACAAATTTGACGTTTCTAAATTATACTTTCTAAAGTTTCTAAATAAATTTAAATTTTTACAATTTTTATATACTGTACTGGATATTTTGTCCATTTTATTATTATTATTATTATGATTATTTTATTTTAGATGCCATCAGTTAATCACTGGTTATGATTAGGTGCAACGCCTAAGATGGAACGTGCATTGATTTACCTGATATTTATAAAATGACTTAATATGCAATAATTGTATGCAGTAATTCATGCTATTGCAATATCTAGGTTAATTTATCTCAGCTGCCATAAATTATCCATAAGACAAAGATGTGATGCCTTGCATGGCTTGTTTCATCTTCTTATCTGTTATCCTGTATTTATCACATCGTTTAATCCTGACTGATGTCGCTCTTATGGAGGTCAGGTTAGGTTTGTTTTGGGTTATTTTAATGTACCATTCATGATGTAAGTGTATTAGAATTATTAATGTAAAGAATGCATTTGTCTTTAACTGCAAGATAATTTCCTCCCGTATTAAGGAACAGATGATAAAAATTCTAAATCAGTAGTTCCCGAGAATTAATTATGTAAATACAGTTTTTCTTTAATATTTTATAATATTAATTTGTTTAAAAAAGAACAAAATGGTGAAATTTTTATATTTATTATCAATTGGAATTTTTATGTAACACTCTGAACAGGAAATTGTCTTTGTTTGAAACTCAAGATAATCCTTGATTTCTTATCTGAAAAAAAGGTATTAAGGAGCTAAAGTTTTCGGTAAGAAAAGAAAAAAAAAACAACTTTAGATTTTTTACAAAGTAAATATATATAAATATATTGCTTCAATTTAATTAATTTTTATTTATTGAATTATAGATAATTCCAATTTATGTAAAGGAAAATATAAATTTGGAAATTTTAGATAGCAAAAGCAACTATTACTTTTTTCCTCTTCATTGATTAAAAAAAAAAACCTTCGTCTAATAAGAAAATTATTGATTTTTATGTCTGCTTACTCTTTAAAGTAAACTAACTAGATTCTTCTCTTAACAAACTTTGGATTTTCTGCGAGACATGGCATTCAAAACAATACGAAATACAGATAACGAATCGTATAATAAAGAAAAATGCATACGTTCTATAAAATTAAGAGAAAAATCTCCGTAGACAATACTAAATAACTTACTTTCAAAACAAAAATTGCATAGTGTAGTGATACGAAAACTAAAATTGTGTTTTATTGCAAAAAATTACAAGCGCTTTCGATCCGTTGAACTGTAGGTTTTCATGATAAGATTTAGAAGGTCAAAGCGTTTGCAATTTTATTTCTCAGTACCACTAATATTTCTGTATTAGTTTACTTTATTATACAAGTTATGAAGATCAAAGAAAATTATTATATATTTGTACCACTTGAAAATTCAGTAAATTGTATTTTTTATGCTTCGATTATTTCTTTTATTTTAAAATTTATAAACAGTAATCGATTTATTTTGAATATATATTTTTCTCTAGTCTATTTTTGTATCTTATTCTTGTAAAAATTGGCGACATAAGTGCTATTTTATATATAAAATTGCGTGTTTAGTACCGATAACAACTTGTAGATTTACATTTTTAATACTAAAACATTCCAAGATCTATACTAAAGAAAAAAAGAAACAAGATTATATTAATGTGCATTTTATGATAGAAAAAACTATTAAAAATAAGAATAAAAATGTATATTACTTTCTGGCAAGGAAGAATTTTATGCGAATTTATTTCTTTCAAGATGAATCGGATTATGGATATATTAAATTATTAAAAAATAATTTAATTTTAAAAGTGCATTGTTTTTCTCTAAAGAATAATTTCTACAAAAATTAGCTCTTTTTTAATTAATTTTTATGATTTGACTGTGCGTTTATATATTTTATAAATTAATAAAAATTAGAAAAATGTTAAACCGGAAGCTTGGAAACTTTGGCCACATCGAACACTGCATCAATATTTCAAAGTACAGTATATGTATGAAAAATTATAAATATTGATTGGGGATGATTTTTGCTCATTCCGTACACAATATTATCATTAAACTAATCAGTATTTGCGATAAAATTGATTGGACAGAAAAGAATGAATGTTATGGACCAAGTCCGGATTCCCCCGAAAAAATCGAGAAGTAATATATCAATGAAATTCGATCGTTGCTGTGGCAACGAAGCGATTCCAGGCAGAAAAACAACTGACAAATTATGGGATGAATATAGATCGTATAACTAGCACAAAAGACGGCCACATGGGAAAGCTACGATCACAATAGGCAATCCAAACTTAGAACAAAATACTCGTAACAGCTGTCAAAAGTGAATTTAAGATGGTGGGATGGATGTGAATATTTAGTAATGTCGCAGCAAATGCCTATCTGATTAGAGAGATGAAAAGATCACGCCCTCAACACAAATAATTATGAACGAAATGTTTCAAGTTATATCATCCAGATTAGAACAAACACTAACCCGTCTACAAAATCTTGAAGATGAGCATTACAATTTGTTATGCGATAAGTTTAAAAAGTAGTTTAATTGATTTATTTTTTGTTTACTGTATGAAAAAAAAAAGATATCATATCCCGATTCTAATGTTTATTTTCTTTTTCAATTCTCTTTACAATAAAAATTAATTTTTTGTAGTAATAACAGAGAAATGGGGAAAAAATTAGAAAAACACTTTATACATTATGCTTACGATCGAAGATTTACAGTTAATCATTTGATTAAAATATGTATACTATAGTACAAAATTTATTTTAGAATTTGAAACATATAATTTATATTATTGTTATGAAATAAAAAAAACTGATTAATTATTTTAAATGCAAGTATAACCGCAATTAAAAATTACATAATCTACAAAGATAAAATTAAGAAAACAAAATTCAATTTTACTTGGTCAAATTTATTGAAAATTTAAATTTCTTTATATCTTCGTTGAAAGCATATATATACTGACTATATCATAAAAATTTCAAACAACATAAAAAATAATCAAAATATTGTTATTTATTAAAACGTTTGTTTTAATAAATCACAATACTAAATGTTTTAATAAGAGTATGAATTTATAATACATCATATATGCAAATGACATTCTAACAGTTTCATTTATTGAAAGTGTTAATGTGTGTGCATATATCATTTCTAGAATAGTTAGTTGGTCTAAGGGATAATTGAATTCATATTTTTACATTTTTCTATGAATACTATCACTTAATTATATTATTTTTAATTGCATAATATGTTTATAAATGAATAATTTATAAACATTTTAAAAGTTTTTTTATTTCTAATTTAAAAATTCCAATCCGCAAGAAAAATGCATTCGAAATAAGGTATTTTTATATACAATATTTATTTTAGGCAGTTCATGACATTAAATAAACATTCAAGCGTCGATGTATAAATTTGAAATAATCTTTAGAACCATTTGTACAGATTTTCCATCGACTCGATGAATATCACTAAAACATAACATAAAACCCGACATAAAAACCATTAAAATGGTTGAAATCTTTATTTACTATAAAAAATAATTCATTTAACAATCGCTTCTTCTTAATTTAGTATTCAGGATAAAGAATTCTCTCTTATACTCCGGTGAAAGATTGTAAGGTTAAGAACAGAATTATTCATAGAAATTTATGATCTTTCTTTACTTCTCCGCCTCTCATTTCAATACTGTTAGCTCTAGTTATTCAATTTTCTATATATACGAGTATGCAGTCGCTTTTTCATATATTAAAAGTAAACATAAATGAATAAATAATTAACTCGAACAGAAATTATTATAAAAATTACAGTATTAAATTATTAATTATTATTAAAAATATAGAAATATTTTGTGAAAAAGAATATATTTTTATTTTATAACTCTATGATTTTTCTATATTTTGTAATACTTTAGCTATTGTAAAGATGGTTTTGATTTGAAGATTTACGGTATGTATTATTATTTAATCGAATGTGTAAGCTGTAAACTGTTGCACATAATTTTCTTTTGATGATTTACAATATAATAGGACATTTCTTTTAATGATTTATAACAGAAGAGAATAGTAAAACAATTAATTGTAATTAATTGTTTCTCCCCGTTCTTATCTTTGACATTTTATCTTTATTAGTTTCAATATTTTGTAAAACAAAATAAAAATTGAATATTTATTTAGCATTTATGTTGATTTTTGTGTTTAGAAATCGTGTAATGAAATATTGCAATATACTAACAATGAATCATGGCAAAAGTTGTTTTTAAAATAAATATTTAATCTTTAAGAAAGCCAACAGAGTTTAACATCTGCTTTAGTTTGATCAATAAGGTTTTAGAGAAATTATACTTTAATCAAATTTACATTAATTAACAAGTTCTGCTACATATAGATAAATCTATTCTCTAGAGATATACTTTATGATATGCCTAAGCTCTGAATTTAAAATTGAGGATTTTGTTATTAACAATAAATCTCCAAATTTCATTTGATGTTATTTTATAAACTGGGCTGATAAATTTACTTGTGTCAATAGTGCAAACAATTGCGCGAATACTTTGCTATTTTACATCATTTTAAAATAATGTTTTGTATTTTTTAAATTAAAATGACGAAGAATTGTATTGATATTTTAAATTACATTTATATAGTTTTAAAAAATTATGAAAAACTATATAAAATAAGAAAATATACGATTTTAAAACAGATACAGTATTTTAGAAAATTTAGAGATGGAAAATACATTTAAAACTTATCGGTGTGTATTCTGTAAGATGTTAATACAGAACTGTAATTAATTTAAATTCATGTGAGTATACTGTATATAAGTCAAAATAGCACAAATCATGAAATATTAAATCAAATTACCGAATTTAAAAATAAAATTCCAATAAAACACAAATTGTTTATGCTTTATTGTTGTAGAGAACTTTTTAGAATATATTATTATTATTCAATAAATTTTTGATTTGTCTGTTTTAATTTCTCCTGGGAACTACATCGTTCTTATGATTTTATAGATCTGCTAAAACAAGTCGTAATGAATCAATACATTGAGAGAAAAAACAAATCACAAGAAAGTAATGTATAAATCAAAAGTACATCTGTAAATTTACTAATAATAAATGAACACTAAAGAAGAAACGCCCAAAGATTTACAAAACTATTTATATGTAATTGAGAATGCAGCTTTCGTGAGAGATTTTAAAAGATGGATAGCATAAACTATTTTTTTAAACATTTACTTAATTTAAAATCGAATTTTGTTCAGCTAAAGGATCTTACTCTTTTCATGGTTTTTTTTACATTATAAAAAGGCTAAATGAAAAGATAAAGGTCTTCTTTACATATTTAACTGTTTATTATTTAATTAAAAATTAATTTGCTAAATATTAGTAAAAAAAGTGTGTCATTTTTTTGAACTTCATCGCATCATTAAGAATGCTTGATCTTTCTAACGTTAACGCTTTGATAAAAACCAAAACAGTAGTTTATATAGCTGAAAGCTTTTTCTAATATTTTATCTAAGGTATAATTCTACCCATTAAAAGTTTTATTAATAAGAAAAAAGAAGAAAAAAGACCAGAGAGCTTAAAATAACGAATAAGAAATAAATAATGATGATATATAGATCATCAAGCCGGTAAGTCATAATGTACCTCAGTTTGAATCGATAAGATTATATTAAATTACGAAAGGAAGTAGAATGTGTATGGTTAATACAGTATCCTGTTCTACATCATCTTATCTATGACAACGAATCTAAAAGTGAAAAGAAAAATATTCATTCAAAAAAATATATTTTATTCACTAAATAAATATGCAAAATAAAATAATCTAAATCTGTTAATTAATTAATTTTATTCATCGGAATATGCAATATATAAAATAAATAAATTATAAAAATGAATATTAAATATAATTAATACTATTATATATTTACCACATTTCTTTATTCTGCATTTATTAAATTTACTTTTTATAGTAACAGATGGCACCACATGAAAGTAAAAGAGAAAAAAAATTTTGAAGTTAAAAGTTTTAAAGATTATATAAATTATTAGACGAATATTTTAAAAAGAAATAAAAATTTATAGACAAGTTATTTTATATATTAATAAAGCAAAAAAAACTGCTTTTGAAAATTTATTTATATAGAATGATTATTATTAAATTCTTCATACAAAATTAATCAAATTTATATTTCAGTTTGTTATATATAATGTTTGAATATTTAAAATGTTTTGAGAAATGTTTTATACATAAATATATATTGTATATATAAATTTTATATCATTTATAGTAAATTGATAACATTGTGACATACTATCTTCGAAATATCATCTTTGTTGTTAAATAAGTAAAGAAATAATATTTTCTTATATTAATCAATAAATTTTAAAATTTTTATTTTAACGGTTTTAATATTTTATAAATTAAGTTTAAAGGTAAATTTTTAAAACTTTCTAGCACAAACTACGTAACATGTTTTATTAACAATTTTTAACCAGTTAAGGATTCAACAATAATTTTACAGCTTGTTTAAAGGAGATTTCTAGGATATTGAGGATAGTCTACAATGCTCAATCAATCTTAACATTAATAAAGAACTCATGAAAAATCAGCTCAGCGTATTATATCTATTATAACTATAACAATCCAGATTTATTTGTATTTTGGTTGTTTCCATCACGTAAAACATCAAAATATCTCGATGCTTTATCGTGTCATTATATACTGTAACAATTGCTTATAACCAGTATTTATGAAGCTTAAAAGATTCAGCAAGAATTTTATTTCGTTGTAGCGTTACTATAAAAGGTGTTCTATGGGACAATGAATGATTGAAAAATGTTCTTTTATATAAATGAAGTGGCAAGACAACTAAACTAATCTAAATCCTTTCTGAGGTCTAAAGGGAATATTAGAATAATGAAGTCGTTATTCAATTCGATTTACTTAACCGAAGGAAGAGAAAATAATTACGAAAGAAAATAGAACTAATGTATGCAATTAATTTAAATGAATCTAAAAGTCTTTTTTTTTCAACAGAACGAAAAAAGATCAATTTTCTTAAATAACTATGTAATAAAATGTTCAAATAAATCAGGTTAGAACATTTTCTTAAAACATTTGAGTCCATCTATATGATAATCTAATTTAAGAGGTGTAGTTTTCGCACATTTTTAGTCTTGCTTTCGTATAGTTTGGTCTTTTATTGATCTATAAACTTAGATTATTAGAATGACACCAAAAATTCAGATTTGGCAAGAGAGAGAGCAGAAAATTATATCATTGAATCGACCATCACCAGTTTATGTTTCTTAATGGCTCATAATAGATTCACATCTCAGAAAACTTTCTTTCTTATTATAGACAGTTCTGAATTCAAAATTTTATTATTAATATATTTATTTCTTAAAATCACAAACAATTTTTCTTTATAAATATATTAAAAATTTCAGTCATGTTCTGTTTAAAAAATTAAATTTTATGTTTTTCTTTATAAAACTTATAAAGTTGTTTTAATATGTATATATATATATATAAGTTTATATATTATTCCCAAATTATTAATAACTAATAAAAATAATTAATGATAACAAGATGTATTTGCTGTCTATTATTTATCATCATAAAAAATTAAACAGACTCTAGTGCTTTATAATATTTTATGAGCAATGTTATTTTTTTTTTTTTTTTTTTGTCAAGGTTGAGGTAGATACATATAACTAACTATCTTTAGCTCTTTAATTTTTCTTCATATTGTAATATAAGACAGAAAGTATTAGATTATCACAGTTATCTAGTTAATTCATAATATGAATTAAATATAAGAATATATTTGCTTCTGTTAATATGTTTAATATTATAATAGTAAAAGTATATCTTGCACTTCATAAACTGGTCGAATTTTTGGACAGTTATAATGTTTAATAAAAAATTCAAAGTACATTTACGCAAGATAATCACTATACAAAATTTAATTATAGTTAAGAAATTAAGGTTAAGAATTTTAGTATGACAACTTGTCAATATTGAAGTAATTGAAAAATCCTAAGAGAATTCAAGTTAAAAGATTAATTTCACATAATATCCTTGGGCTTAGTGTTTAGTAGTTTAGAATAAAAGATAAAAATATTGTTGAGATATTATGTAGAAAGTTTAAGTAACTATAGAAAATTAAACAAACAATTTGAGAATTTATGAAATTTCAAATGTAGAATTGCATTTGAAATTTCAAGTGAATCTTACTAGAAACATGATTAACTAATACTAAAATAATATAATGATTAAATAATATAATTAAATCTAAATTAATTTTTAAAAATAATTTATCAGTTAAAAAAATTGGCATTTTATTATAGTTAATAAAGTAATGAAAAAGATTCAAAATTAGAACTGGATTTTTATAAATGTTGAAAGATATCATCGAAATTGTATAAATGGACTTCTGATACATTGATGAAGTTGAAACCAATGATAAAAATAAACAAAAAAACGTATAGTATAGAGCTTAAAGTGGTATGGACATGGTAAGGGATGAAGAAAGATGTTCAAAGATCTTATCGCCGTTACCGCAGAATAGGAAAAAATAGACTGAGATTCGAAAGAACCTGACAAGATGGCATTACAAAAGAGGTAGAAAAAAATTCCGGAGATAGTGTCGATAAGAATAGAAGGAAAGAAAACCATTTAGACACTAATAGCTTTAGAAAAATATGAGAGTTCAATTTGGCTTTTAATGTCTTAAATGAAGATTTTTACTAAATTTAGCTCTGCGTTCATTTCATATATATAAGATATCTTGACATAAAGAAATTTTTTTATCTATATCTAGGTAATTAAGAAAATATTATATAAAAAATGTCTTGAATAATAGTGTGTTTGGCGTGACAAAAATATCGCTATATCGCTGGCAATATTCTTGCCATGTGAAATATCTACAACATATACTATATTAATTAAGCCAAGTGACTTTTATTATCAAGTTTATCAACGCAATATTAAAATGAATCAAAACTGTCAACACAGAAGGAGAAAACTGAAAGATAAGGAGTTTTCTATGAATTAAAGACTCATTTTTAAACATCAATAGTAAAAACATGTGCAGGAGAAAATATAAAAGTTTAATATATTTGCTCACAAAATAGAAAATGCTTTTTATCCTTTTTTTTTCATTATAATTATAAAGTTTAAACAGATTGCATAATGACAAGAGTAAATTATCCAAATTACTAAAAAGTTTTTTCTTCTGATAAAAAATTATTACATTTTTTATAATAAAAGTTTTTTCCGGAGATTACAGTGAATATATAAATATTTAATTATAGCTTTCTTTGAATATTTTTTGTGTAATTTAATTTTAATAACTATTTATTAACGACGTTTACTTAACAAAATTTATTAATTTATGGGGTTAAATTTGTTTGAAAACAGTAACGCTTTTTTTTGTATTTAAAAAACTTATTTATTATAAGACGAAACATTTGTCAAGAGAATATTTTTTTTTGCAGAAAATTCAAATTTATTTAATTATTAATGATTTAAAAAATAAGTAGAACGAAAGTCAAATTGCAGTTTTTATCTTTTAGAGATCTAATGACTTTTTTTAAAAGATAATTAAAATTTTGTGAGATAGTCAAGAGAAATTGTTCTATTTTGTTAAAACAAACCATTAGCAGACCGATGTCTCAAGAAAAAAAATTACAGCTAGGGAGGAAAATGTCAATGGTTGGTAAAAACTAAAAGAATCAGTTCGACCAGAAGAAAAACGCTTTCTTTTAACATCTCCGAAAAAAACAATCCGAGTGGCGAAAGAAATAAGAACAAATAAGTAACGTATTGCTTTTTACGGATCATTTCGCTTAGCGTTAGAATTAGATGTGAGAAAAATGCCGCATTTTTTATTATCTGCCTATGAACTTGGTGAAATCATCTCTTAGTTTTTTTTTTTTTTCATACAATACTAAAAATTGGAATTTTATACTATTCAGTCGCCTCCACATTTATACCAATATAAGCTAAATTTGGCGTATTAGGCGTCTATTCAAGTTTGATTATTTTTTCTTGTCTATAAAAAGCGAACTGACAGCAAATCTATTGTTGGCTTTAAAAAAAGTAGAAACACTGTTCGCCGCCATGTTTAACAATCGATAGCGGCATTCTTAAATTTTGTATTGGGATTTTTTCTACAACTAAATATAATTTCGACAACTCTAGGACAACAAAAAAAGGCCAACATGTTTCTTACATCTAACAGTATTTATACTACTGACAAAATGTCAAAACAACTCTAATATTCATTATTAACTTATTAAAATCCATATGTGTTGTTTTTCTGTAAAATAAAAATTTGATTTTCTTAATGGATTTCTTAACCGCAATGAAATTAATAAACAAATAAAAATATAAAAATTACAAGTGAATAAAGTAAAATAAAACTGCATTTAAGTTATAAATGAAAGCTTATATTTAATCATCACTAACGAAAAAAATTCAATAAAGGATTAAAATCGTACGAAAAAAAGTAATTTTTTTTTTCATATACAGAACTAACTGACTAATTTCTTTCATTTATAGAATAATATTTATAGAATAAAAAATAATAATAAATCAAAAAAATGCGTGACAGATAATTACGATTTAATTATTATAACTATGATAGCGTTTTTATAAATTTAATTACTAGGAAGATAGATCGATTTTAGGCACAAGTCGAAGAAAAAATCGATAAAGTAAATCCATTTAAGATCACGGGATCACTTTACTTTTTAAACATTAAAATGGCTTTAAAACTCAAATTGTACATCGATTATTTCCTATTTTATCCAATATTTTACATTTTTTAAAACAAAACAATGTAATTTTAACTATGATAACCAATATTTTCAAAAGTAATAATGATAATGTAAAATGACTGTGCTAAATTGGAAAGAAATCTAGAATTTCTATTGTTTGGCATTTGATTAAATGGAAATTCATAGTCGCACAAATGAAACTTATATACGAAAAATTACTAGCATTTATTTTTCTATTCTGTAACGAGACTAGTCACGACGATTATTTAATCCGATGAAGTTTGGCAGATAAGAAAAATATAGTATATGAAAGGATAACTTGGTGAGATAAAGTCACTCATTAAACTCATTAATCTAAATTCGCATTTCGTTCATACAGTTGCTTCCGGACACTATTACTTTGATGCATATAGTTTTTGATTTTTTAATATGATAATGACTTTTAAAGAAGAAAAAAAATTAATGAGTAATTTAAGTTATACTGAAAAACTTGTAATCGGTTTAAACAGTATAATTCAGATTCTATTTATCTTTCAGAAGTCTGAAACATTCGTATTTAAAGTGCAATAATGTATTTTCATATTTTACATGCTATTTATTTCAGCATTAGTACTATACTAAAGATTTCATACTACGAGAAACGATTCTATTTATCTATCATTAGCAAAGGCATGAAAACTTCATTTAAAACCTCTTCTTACATTATTATTAATATTAGAATCTAAAAAGAATCGTTAAGTTTATTTTATACATCTTTAACATCAGTAATAAAAACATTAAAGAAAGTCATCAAGATTTCCATTTATTTAATTAAGAGATTTTGAAAAAAACCCTATTTACATTTAGCATTATTATCCAAGGATTAAAAAGAATCATTTTAAGAATTTTATAATATCTTAGTATCCGTTTAAAGTATTTAATGTATATTTACGCTATTATTAAAATTAAGGACTTAAATATAATGCTTAAGAATCCTATTTATCCTCAGCATTAGTATCTATTCCCTAAAATTTCTCATGGTAACTGCAACTGAAACAGTTTTAGAAAGCCAACAAAATTGCTGCAGAGGATTAAAATAAATTTCCAAGTTAGATTTATCTTTATTTAATAGAATAAAACGAGTAAAACATCAAAAATATTTCCCAATCGTGTTTTAATTACTCGAAACTAATTTCGGTTGCCAACAATCTTATCAGAGTCAAAAATAGATAAGGCATTTTATTCCAAAAGATAAGAGAAAATTCAGAGTCGATTTAATTAAAATAACCATTCACTTAAATGTCCATAGTTATAAAATGATTTATTTAGTTTATCAATTTAATTTAATTAACATGGCTTTTTCGTTATTGTTAAGTATTAATTTCAAGAGTGTTATGTTACAATTTCATAAATCCTAGCAATTTGTTTCTCTAAATGAAATTCAAAAGCTATCGAAGATAATTTAAAACGTTAATAGAATAATAGTAATGCTGTATAATTGCAAGCAATTTAATGACTAAATTCTGCTGTAAATTAGCGCTTTGAGAATCTTTACGGGAGACATTCTTGCATTGGAGCACGATAAGAGTTCCAATTTTTGATAGTTAAAGTTAAACCAATTTATCTAAAGTTCAAATTTGAAAATGAAACTTACCTTATCATTCAAGCAACTTTAAAAGAATTATTATGTTATCTCTATTTTTCTTATTAATATTCAATAAACAAAATATTAAAAAGTCAAAAAATCGTCTTCTGTCTTGAATGTAATGGCCAAAAGTTATCAAGTAATCTTATTTTGACAAGCATCTTGACTTGAAAGATAAGATTTTTATCTGAAGAAAAATACATGAATTAATGATGCTTTTATAATAAACTAATATATTACATGTATAAGTTACACTATACTTATATCAGATTTATTTTATGAAACAAAAATAATTTGATTCTACTTATCTGCTGAATTAGAATTCGCATCATAATATCAATTTTGTATTTGAAAATTTGTTTAGATTTTTAAACAACACAGGAGTTCCAAACAAATCCCAAAGTATACCCTCAGTATCTGTTTAAGAAATGGAGGAGATAGCCAACAGTTTGTTTTGTCGAACTTAATGACTGTAAAATATTTTCATTGATTTCTTTTTTCTTTTTTGCTCATGTGATTTAAATAAGTCAAAAGTTTAAAATACTTTTTAAAATGATTATCGACGAAAAATGTGCTTACTTTGCATTTTAAGCAAAAATTATTTACATAACTCGTCTTAAGTTACAGTAAAAATGAAAAATAGCGATTTTATCTTATCATCGAAACCAATTAGTTTTATAGATTGACCATTCCCGTTTAATAAAAATCTTGTAGGGCTATTAGAAGCATTAACTAATTACTTATCTAAATCATATGGCCCGAGGGAATCTTATCAAATTATCTAATTAAGTGGGATTAGCGAATTAATAAGAGGCGAAAAATGGAATTAGAACGCTAAAGTCGAATTACAAGTGATGAATTATCCCACAAATTTCAATTTTTCATACAGAGAAAAATAAGAATAAAAAATATATACGATAACTTGCTAGAGCCTAATCAATTTAAAGCGATGAATTTCAAATTGTAGTTTTAAAATTACAAGTTTTAGATTAAATCATCAACCTCGAGGGTTTAGGAACTCTGATGAGCTTGGCGAATTGTGTTGTAAATCTTCAAATTTTATATCCGTTGGGATTTAATATAGAAATTGCTCTCAGAAGACGTCATTGTATCGTTAATGAAGACATGGTTACAATCCTATATCTATAACAGAAGTACAATTTAAATGACCTTAATTGTGTTAAAGCAGTTAGAGCGGTTAACTGTATTTTCATAAACATGCAAAGTATTAAATATAATAATAATAAAATAAAAAGCCAAAATTTTCGATTTTGGTACAAATTTATTGATTACGATTCAAACGCATCATGTTTCTTTTAGGGGAATAACAGTAATATTGGCAAAACTACTAGCGTAGCTACTTATTGCTAAGATATACGATATAGCACCTATTGAGTATGATGGTCGATTAAGTAGCAGCAGCTGGATCATTATGGTCATCAACATCAGTAGATAAGTGATCAAATTAAAATTATAAATATTAACATTTTCCAGAAAGTTCAATATAATGTTCAGTAAACCAAATTATCATCACAAATGCGATATTGGAATGAGATTCAGTCAATTGCAGTGCATCGAATGATAAACGGTATCATCATTATCATCATCATGGAATACTTTAAAAATTAGCCCTATATATTTTTTGCTCTAAACGAACTGCTAAATTTGTTTCGAACTGATCAAGTGTAGGCCCAGTAGTTTGATATCATTCGACTTAAGAATTTGCATAGCTAAACGCAAATAAACGATCGAGGACCAAATTCTGGCGATAGAAAGATGCATAGATATATCAACTAAATATAATATTAACTTGATAGATTACAAAATAAACATATTCGTGAGGGTTTTTCTATAGACTATTACATTGGACCAGTACCACATTTATATTCATGAATCAAATTAGAAGTTATCTCAATTAATCCGTTTGAGAAAACCAAATTTGTAAAAGTGACATTGATTGAACAGCGAATTTAGTAAAATAATATTCAGTAAAATCACGCTGAAAATTAATGAAATATTAATTGATACAATTTCCGTCGCAGGGCAATAAAATTTTCGATGCGCTATTTCATGTTTCAATTGTATATAATACGAGCAGCGCTATACAAACCAGTTTTTGGCGATTGCTAACTAGTCTATTAAAGTGGAGTCATTCTAGAGATATGTCATTCAGCAGATGGGCGGCTCTATAATTGCAGTCGAGATGTGAAGAACGATAAAGCTACAATTAGTATAATTAAACTCGGACGTCAACAGGTGATGCGGGTGCCGCTAGGGAAGCAAGAAGATATTTTCTTGGCAGCGATAGGATCTTTCATTTCTCAATCGTTACTCACCTAGATTGTACTTTTAACGGACCTCCATCAACCGAAAACTCCGGTAAGTCACTTGACAAAGTATATATGTAGACTATAAAATCCAGCTGTGTAGCAGTTTCATTTTAATGGAAACTTTCTCTAGTCTTTTATCACTAATTAAAATTATCTTATAGAAAAATATAGAATACAATATAGTAGCGAGTGCTTAGAATTCTAAGAGAAATTCTTTCTGAACAAAAAATAAATTGAATTTAGTTCATTTATATGTATATTTTTATGTATACTGTTACAAAAATGTTATATTAAACAATTCATTCATTATTTTTACAATTTTAACAAAGAATAGTATAAATTTTTAGATATTTTTTCAATATAACTGATTGTGATAAAAAGCAAAAATTTTATAAATATTTATATACTATTTAAATTATATAAATTAATAATAACTTACATCAAATTTAATATAAAATTCTGATCAAACATTAACACATTTGCTACTAGAAAATGTTTGTAAAACTTTAAGTGTAGATTATTATAATATAAAGAAAGTTTTAATAAGCAAAATGTTTCAGTAAAAACATTATATACAAATGATTAAGAGAAAAATATTTTTTTTTCTAATGTTTTTTTAAAGTACAAATTTTAATAAGACTTAAATAATTATTCTAATAATATTTTAATTAATTTTTATTTCTTAATTTTCTCGTTCAAATTTTACATATGTTCAAAAAAAATTAATGTTTAAAATTTTTATACTAGAACAGATATAAATTCATCTAATAAAAAGGATAGGAAATACTAGAGAATAATAAATAATTGAAACTCTACCTGACAGCAACTGCTACTATATAAACAGATGCATATTTCAGTATAAAAGTAGATTATGTTCCCGATACAGAAGCTATCGTAAAAAAAGTTTCTAAAACTTTATGAAAAATACAAAGAATGTAAATTATCACAACTTCGGGGAAAGAATTCAAAATGTGAAATATGCGATAGAAAGTTACAAATAATGAATAACATTACAAACTATAGAAGAACAAACTAAGTAAAAAATGTTGCTATAAAGAAGTAACTTAAGTTAAAACAGAGTCAGGTGCAATAATATAAACAAATATTTAGTATATAACTATTTAGTGAATGAATCTTAATATAGTTTATATAAACATATTTATTTGTAACACAATATTTAACAAGATCTATTCATGTTACTAAGAATGCTTATAATATTTATATGTCTAAAAAGTATAGTATTAATTTCTCTTTCCAAATACAGTATTAATACCATTTCTAAATATAAACCAAGAAAAAGATTTTAGTTGAAATCATATAAATTATATAAGAATTTTTTAGCTATTAATTAATAATTAATATCAAAAATAAAGAATTTGAAAAAAATCTGTTATTTTAAATCGTCCTTGAATACCTTAAATTTACAAATATGAATTTCATTGAAATCAGATAATATCTATGAAAATTTATAGCTTTAAGCGGTCGCACAGCATTCTTTATATTTAATAAATTCCTTGATCTATTTTAATCACCTTCTATTGGATTCATCTAGAAAATGATCAAAATTGGTTCAAGGAAAATTGCTTAGATTAATGTATATTAAAATTTCGGATATATAACCTTAAAATAACTTAATTCTTGTAACTTCCTAAGTGCTTAATTTCGCGGAGATTGGTTCGTGTTTTAGAGTATTATGAAGCATGAACACCTTTAATTGATGACCGCATTAAATATATTAGCAATTTAATTTTAATTTTTGAATTCTTTATTAAATTATATTAAAAAATTTACTGCTATTAAACCTTTGATAGGATTAAAACTGTAGAAACAATCTGATTATATAAGGATAACTTATTTACATGAAAATTTTTTATTATGATATTTACTAGTTTTTATTTAAATAAATGAATTTTTGTTAAAGAAACAATGAAAGATGTTCCTAATGATGTTAAACATGATTAGTTGATAAGCCTATTTAAACAAACAGCTGTAGAAAAAAGTTATTAAAAACGCTGTTAATGATATTACTGTATTATTTAAAGCATTACAGATTTATACTTCAAATATTTTAGCATTTAAGTTATTAATTAAACAACTTTTTCAATTAAGAGAAGATAATATTGACTTTTAAGTACTTTACCTGAATTTTAATTATTTTAAATTGTGATAATTTTTTAATTATTTTTATGTGAGGAGAAGTCAATAAATAACGAGAATACGGCTTTTCTTTTCAATTTTCTAATTGAAAACTAATGAAGTCACTACGATAAGATGAAGTTCTTTAATTGAAAACTTGAAGACGACAGCAAGAGATTGACATATGTCTCTTCTAATTTGTGAAAAATGTGTCTTAAATCTCGTTATTTATTGACTCATCCTCGCTCTTGCTCAACTCTTCATAAAGGTTAAAAAGACTATTCATACCCATTTGTTTAATTAAATTTATTTATAAACGTCGACTAACTAAGTAATTCGTTAAGTAAGAATCGAGATGAATACAAATTTGCGTTGTTAAAAGATAATTTAAAACTTTATTTTCAACTTATGATTATAGAAATATTATATCTATATTTATCATATATAAATTTGACATTTGATGAATTTTCTTAATGCTTTCTAATACTTTTCTCGAGTGTTATTATATAAAACTGAAATACTTACAGAAAAGGACTTTTGTTAATCAAAATTCTAGAAAGTGCAAAAACTTTTCTACAGTGCCTAGAATTTTAACCAGTCTGTTAGCTGAACAGAATAACTGAGAATTTCTATTAGAATTTAACATTTTTCCCTAGTGTATGTGTGAATAATAGTTCCGTAATGTAGCTCGACTGTACAGATTTTAATTAATTTATTGTCTCATGTCATAAAATTCACATTTCTCAATATGAAAACACTATACTATAAATAAAGCTGTGCTTTCACTAATGTGGAAAGTATAGTGGCAATAGTTAGTTATTCAGTAACACATATGCCGTACTTAATCACATTTTTTTGTAGTCCATATGGGAATTAATGGATCAGACTCAGCTAGAGCTCCTCTTCAGAGAAAATGTATAGTACAGAGAGCCGATGCAGAATATCAAAGAAGAAAACCTCGTCGCTATCGTACAACGTTCACAAGTTTTCAATTAGAAGAACTGGAAAAAACCTTTACTCATACCCATTATCCAGATATTTTCACACGGTAACCAAAAACTTCATTAAAACTATTTAAAAAATAAATTTAACGTAGAGAACTGAAGAATGTTTTTAATGATAATCGATATTTTAATCTTGTTATCCATTATCCAAAGCCTTATTTATCTTAATAGGGGAATGGGAAATTTTTCATTCCAACCTCTCATCTATGCCAATTTAGATTATATTGGCATGTCACTTACTGTTATTAGACTTCTAGTTAAAGATAAGGTAAGAGTGACATGCCAATATAATCTAAATTGTTAAAAATGAGTTTGGAGGAAAAATTCTTTATTTTTGTAGCAAAGAACTTTTTAATGTTGTTTAGTGTTTTCATTAATACTATTATTATATATTTTTTAATATAGAGAACAGTTAGCTCTTAGAGTGGATTTGACAGAAGCAAGAGTACAAGTAAGCCATTTCAATAAATAACAAAAGTTCAGAAATATAGATTATAATATATATACTGTATATATAATTAAAACTACGAATCGGTAATTTTATGTTTGTTGTTTCGCTATAGAGGAGTGATGCGGATCATTTAAAAATAGTACGGTGTCGTAGCGTTAATCTCTTTTCTAATTATACAGGGATTAGTTTGTTTAAAAAGATTTTCTGCATTTCTAGAATTCTATTCGATCCTTCTTTCGGAGAGACTTTGTTTATTCTTTCTAACCTGATCGACGACAACAGAAAGAATCGATACGAAATTGCAAACTTTCTTAAAAATAATTCGATTAAATTAGACATCGTAGGAAAATAACGCCATAAATATACGGTTGATTCGATTTAAATAGTTTAATTGCCATCATTTCGAGATGAAAACTGATACTTCTAACTTCATCAGACACTCAAATTTCAAGCCTAGCATTAGACTTCTACGTCGGAAGAAAAAATAACTAGACAAACAATTTAAAGAGCGTTTCTGTCTGCAAATAGCAATTATAACTCTAAATCGTCTAAACACCTCGAATGTTTACCCTCCAGTAAAGATGAACCCGATCTAAGTCTTGTCGTATTAGCATAATGACCATGATGTTGGTTGAAGATCTTCAATTATGTTCGCTCTTATATACAAATGTCGTACATTAAAGAATGACACCCCGAGGACTTGGACCACACCTCTGAAGAAATGAAATTATTTCGATATCCAGTTGTTATCGTAATCGTCCTATGACCAGCTTTTCTCCTGTTCCACTTCAGATAATAACCGTAGTTCTTATATAAGGTATCATTAGTCATTCTGAAGGATAATCTGCATTCTTCACACATTGATACTCATCATTTAAAAAGAATTTCCAAACCTATATGATTTTTTTTAAAGATTTAGATAACTTTTTCCAGATTTAATTGATGCTTGCTTTTTTCTGTCTTTAAAGCAAACTTCAAGTACTTGTTTCTGTTAGTGATAAATGTTCAACTGAGTAATTATTTATCCTAAGAGAGATTTATATCCGTTAGAGATTATTTTTCTCGCATATGTTGCTATCTTGATATAAATGCTAATTTTGAAATTAAGAAGGAAATATAAAAAAAAAATTTTGCTATTTTACGTCGAAATTTTTTCAATTTTTCAAGATTAATCGGCATAAACCTTATGATATTATATGATTTATTTAAACCTTCAAATACATAAATGGGGTAGTGAGTAATGCATAAGTTGTTTAAGAGTTATATTTAAAAGCTTCAAAAGATATAATTATATTAAGTTATACGGTATTAACTTGGCACGTCTACTTAAAATGTGTTGCTTATGTGCAATTTAATGTATAGAAAATTCCAAAATTTACTTGTTAAATTCTATAATTAACAAACTAAATTTGGCTAAAGCATAAAAATTTGGTTCATAAATTTAATCACTATCCAAATTACTTTACTTGGAATTTTTCATTCGTTAATTACGATTTGCAATTTTAAAGTTGTTAAATAAGGTTAGGATGTTAATGCAACTAAACTTACATTTGCGTACATTAAACTCAATCTTAAGCCAAAGATTTTCGTGTTTACTAAATATTATTTTACGCACTGTTTCATCTAAATTAGCATTTTTCCCCGAAGAATTTTCGACTAAGAGCTGCAAATTTATCAATACGAAGCTTATAAAAGCTTGTTTTAACTATCCTGTTCACATCGCTAAACAAATATTCCGGTCTCATTTATCTAAATTTACTGTTGCACGTCAACTTATAATGAAACCGTATAAAGACAATCTTGTTTTTTAAATATTATAAAATACATATCAAATCTTTCGTTTATTATTATTACTTTAAATAAATTCATCCATTAAATTATTTTATCTACATGCCAACTCTGTTAAAGGAATAATGACTATTTAGTTTATTATTATACCTTTAACAAAATACTGAATATTTAGTAGCAGATCAGATCGACCGTTTAGATAATATCAAAAGTGGAATAGCATCAACAAAACCGTAGATATCGATTCTTACATCTAATTTTATCAGGTGGCAAAGCTATCCAGTTGCGAAATCACATTTCTCTAATAAGAAGCGAGTTTCAAATTACAGGTTATGTTTGTCTAGTGACAATTAAGAGAATTATCCGACTTAAAAACAACCTTAGCCAAATATACATCAAACTTCAATTGATATCAAAGAAATCTATACTTACGCCAACCCTCCTGGAAATGACACGAATTGACCCCTCCAAAATACTAGGTTGGCAATGACATCTGACGTTCAACTGTCCATTATTTATTTTCTCGAACGTGATCGGCATGATGTGTACTGTGGAATACAGGTAAAAGATGCCAGAGGCATCAGATGCATCAAATGATGTGACGTAAGGGCGACGGATTTGACAGCAGCCAAAAGCCTAATTATACTAAATTTAAGAAATTACAATGGGATGAATAATATGACGATCAAATGCTTGAATATATTAAAGCTTTCGTCTGTACATCAGACTAATGTTGATTTACGAGCTTACTTTTATTTTTTTGCACCTTTCTAAACTTAAAGTTATTTGATTACTTTTTATGAATTATATAAACGTTAAAGGTGAATAAAGATATAACTTAATGTTCGTCTGCTGGAAAACCTACTGCCATCTAGTGTTGCTAAATTTAATTTTTTTTTTTTTTTAATAAGTGGCAGAATCAAGGATAGAATCTATGGCAATCGTAACGTTCAAATTCGTAATAATTTAGACAGCATTTTAAATAGAATTTCTACGATATTCTTTCTTTATAATGTATATTTAACATTTTTTTGTGATATTTGACTTATGATGAATTAATTCAAAGATGACGTTAAATTTAGTAAAAATTATTTCAAATAATTAAAATTTCTATTTAATTCAAGAATTTTAAATTTAAACTAGATTACGTTCATTGAAAATCCAAATAATTTTTAATTTTCTGAATTATTTTTAACGAATTTGTTTTCCTCCCCTTTTGTTTCATTAAATTGTTAATAAAAGATAAAAAAAAAATTTTTTTTGCAGGTTTGGTTTCAAAATAGAAGAGCGAAATGGAGGAAGCAAGAGAGGAATAGCGTATCGAAATCGTCGTCGTCTTCGTCTTCCATTAATTTCATTAATCAACAAGAAAAAAATTCGATTAATTATATGCAACATCGTTACGGCATGAAACACAACGTCCATTCCTATGCAGATTCTAACAACTTTCATACAAATTTATATCATTACCTGTTATCTTCGCAGTTTAATAACTACTTCTCTTGGGGATTGCAAAATCTGTCTTTTCCAGAAACGCCAATATTTTCTACATTTAATTTACCGAATTCTTTTCAAAATTTAATAAATATGTCGTGTTCCAAAATGAATTCTACAAATTGCATTTCTAAAAGTAATTGTAATAATTTAGTAGATTTTAATGTCATATCTAATCCTCATTTGTTTGGAGTTAAAATATAAAATATAAGAAGAATGTATAATAAATAATTACTTTTAAAAATTCGATGATATTAAATGTTATTTTTACTTGCTATTGTTTAATTAAGTTCCATTTTCGTTTTTCGGATTCACTGAAGATAATTTTTTAGACTATTTGCTGATGTGTAATATACTTTCTTTTATTTTTATGTGTACATTAATTAATTATATGTGAAATAATACCCTAAAATGATCATTGATGAGATAAATTGTAAACAAAATATTAATTCATAATTAAAAATTATTAATTTCAATAATAATATTTCAATGTTATTTATTAATAGATTTTTAAAAACTTTTAATCTAATATGAATACAGTGATGTACAAAAAATTAATTCTAATATTTAAAATAATTTTTTTTTATTATTTAAGTGATTAAAGTTTAATTTTTCTGTTATATAATTTAAAAAATTTTATATGAGAAACTACGGCTAAACCATGATGGATGGCAGACAATCACGTTATTTTTCTTACGATTGAATTATTATTATTATTTTTTTATGTCGAATAGGAGTATTATTTGAAAAAATTATTAATTTAATTATATAAACTTAGATATAAAATCAATTTTTATAAATAAAACTACAATAAAAATATGAATAATATAAATACAACATCTTTGAAGTTCAACTGTTAAGTCCGATCTTAATGGATGAGAGGAAAAAAAAAAAAACCAATATTGTATTTCTTTAGTTTGATTATTAATTCAAAGATGGCGCTAATCTTAGTAAAAACATCGATATGAGTAAAAATTATTTCAAATTATAAAAATTTCCGTTTAAACAATATTATTAGAATAATTTAGACTAAAAATTTTTAATGTTTCTGAACGAAGGAATCTAATAAAAAGGAAAAATATTATTCTCTAAAGTCAAGGATGTCTAAAGTATACAATGTACTATATATGCAAATTATTTCCATAAAAAGTTTACTATAGGCTATTGTATTTGTTAAAAATATCTGGTAAATATTTTTTCGTAAAATGTCCCAATCATTCTTAACGAATTTTATACATCAGGACAAAACAAGTCGGCACTTTATTATTAAAATTTAAAATACTGTTTTATTAAAATTGGACAAATATCAATTGATTCATCGAAAATTAAGATATACTGTATATTAGTATGATAATATATTTAAAATTTTTATTCAATTTCAAATTTGAACAAAAGATGCAAAATTTTGTCAAGCTAATAAAAAAAAATATGAATTTCAGAGATCTAATTATCGTCTGGCGGATCCGGAATCAATTTCTGGACCCTACACCTTCAGATTTTTTTCAGGCGAGATCCAGACCCGGATCATTGAACATCATTTTCACTAGGCTGAACTACCAGGATATGAGCAGCTTATGATAGACACTGAAATATCCTTCTGCTTAGTAATCGCAGGTTGGAAACAGCAAAAATAATATATAAAAAAATAGGATGGATACAGATCTTGTCTATGTGGCTTTTTGCTGCTTTCTATCAATGAGTACTAAGCGGCGGGCATTCCAATGTCAGTCATGGCCGCCCACTTTCTTGGTGGGACCACTTGGGTGGGGTTAGATATCAGATGGAATGGGTTCAACCAGTAGCGTACCACGGAGGCGGAAGGGGCGGACCGTTCCGGGTTTTTAATCAGGGGAGCCTCCGAAGAATCTTAACTTCCAACTTGTGTAACATTTTTTATAACAGTAGAAAGCGTTTATAATTTCTCTTCATCGACTGTGGGATATACTCACAGTGTAACTGTAAAAAGGCTTTCGGGAACCAGGTGGAGTGAGCAATATGATACAGTGAAACCTGTGATGAAACATTTTTACAAATTGATGCAGGCTATAGAAAAGTTGTGCGATCCAACATAAAATGTAGATACGAGAAGTTCAGCTCAAATTTTGATAAAAAAACATTTATGATTTCAACTTTCTCGGTTACTTTCACTTGTAATGTAACATTCTTGAGGAGGTGAACCATATCCAAAAGTACATGCAGACTGAAGGAATTACTTTGGATAAAACCATACAAAAATTAGTTGCTTTAAAATTTTTTTTGGAAGAGAGCCGAGATGAACTGGTTGAAAATTTATTTTTTCTACAAAAACCTGTGAAGAAATGGGCATACCCATTGAGAAATTAGGGTGAAAAAGATTTAAGATGATGATGCCAAGAGAAGAGGCAAGAGATGAAACCTTGACATTGAAACAAGAATTGAAAAGATGCATGTTTTTTTCAGTCTATTGATACTTTCTATCAAGAACTTACAACTAGGACAGAATCGGTTCAAAACATATACAGTATAAAAGTTTGCAGCCATTCAGTCATTGCACCTTCTTGAAACAGAAATTGAAGAACTTTCGAAGTTGATTTCAAGCCTCACGAAATCTTTTGATGAGATAGAAGAAAATGAAATCTGACTAGAAATTAAACGGTTGAGACGATATCTTCAAGCAACAAAAGTTGAAAAGAACGAAGCTGAAAAGTGGTCTGCATTGAAAATGTTAAAATTTATTGTAGAAATGAACTTCCAAGAATCAGTCCCTAACTTATATTTGGCATTAAAAATTTTTTTTGACAGTGTGTGTTTCAGTTGCTTCTTGCGAGAGAAGCTATCAAAGTTGAAGTTGATTAAAAGCGGTCTTCGATCAACAATGAGCCAAGCAAGACTTAACTATTTGTTCAATCCTTTCCATTGTAAATGCAGTAACTAAAAACATTAATTTTGATGAAGCTATAAAAAATTTTCAGAAGTCAAAGCTGGCAAAAAATATTTTAGCTTTTTTAATTGACAGAAAAGTTAAAAACATTTTAGTAAAACATCAAAACTGGCAAATTAATAAGCTTTTTAAAATATATGTTTGTTTGCTAGATGTAAATTGTTTTTTCTTTAGTCTTAAAATGATTTGGAAAACAAAAAATCTTAACTATTTAATTTTGATTGAATAAATGTTAATTATATATTTGTGTTGACATTTTGTATGGTGGTCATTCCAATTAGGGGGCCCCAGGGAAAATTTCCTCCCCGAGCCTCGATAGCTGTAGGTCCGCCACTAGTTGAATGAATCGTCCTGAACCCCTTCCGAAAAATTCAACTCTGGAATCTATTTTAGATATTTTTTCTCATTTCTAAAATAAATCATAATGATTGAAACAAACTGTCTAATCCTGAAACTGTTATGGTGACATTTGTATTGATCATAGTTATTAATTTAATATTTCATATACAGTATGGTGTTTCATTATAATTCTTTTAGTCTGCTCACACAATAGTTGTGTATAATTCGGTCGAATTGACCGCATGGAAGCGCTTCGACTTTATATCCGGATTCGATTATAGGTCTCATTCCTTAAAACAATTATTCATAGGATCCGATTCGTCTATCCCTGTCCTTCACAAAGTTGTTGAAGCTATTGTGTTTCCTCTCTAGAAGATCCAAAGAGGACACACAGTACCTTCGAAAATAGTCATCCAGATGGCTGCAAACAATATTTATAATAACAACATATAACAATGTATTACATTTTTCTGGTAGCAGATGTCGCCACTTTCCATTCATGTTTCGTCCGTTACTTAGCTCTTCTACAGGCTATCCGCCGATACAGAAGGGTCATCCGGATTGTAGAGGACGGGGATCGACGGGTCTGATCTCATGAATAATTTTTCCAAGAAATGAGACTTGGAATCTAATCCTAATAGAAAACCGAAACATTTCCACATGGCCAATCCGACCCAACTATATACAACTATTGTATGTATTGTATTCTGAGTCTCGGCCAAAAGGCCGGTCACCCTGCTCCACCTGAGAAGTTACTACAGGGATCAACTATTGTATGAGCAGACTACAAGTTTAATCACAATGAAATAGCGTACTGTACTTGAAATATTAAATCAGTAACTATGATTAATACAAATGCCACCATGACAATTTAGGGATTTTTTTGTTTTCATATTTTACGCCCCTTTCCAATCAGGAAGATTATTAAGGGGCAGGGCCAGTTCCAACCACGGGCTGCACCCACACCCTGGAGAGGGGCCGGATAATAAAAGACGGGGATCATCGGGCCGGGCTCAGCACCCCGAAAAAACTTTTCAGGCGTTACCAGACCCGGGACGCGAACCCGGGTCCTCCTGCTTGGCAAGCCAACAGCGTTACCACTCGGTCATCCGGCCGCCCAATTTAGGGATTAGACAACTATCATGGTGGAAATTTGTTTCGGTCATTATTTATTTACTTTAGAAATGAGAAAAAATATCCAAAATTAGTTCCTTCTATAGTAAAATTAAAATGATCAATTATATAGCATTATATATATTAAAACGCAAAAAATTTAGTGGAATATCTTACTCTATTTATATTCAATGTAAAAATATAGTATTAAATAATTATAATTGATCATTTGATATATCAAAAGTAAGTTTACTAACAACCTATAATTCTTAGAAATTTTATAGCAATTCTCTTAATTCAGAAATTTAGCGATCAAATGACATTAATTTTAAAAATGATTTTTAGAAAGTTATAATTTACTTTTAAGTTTTAACAAAAAAAAGTAAGATGTTTTAATGAACTTAATAAATGATCCTTCTTTACTAAATGAATAATTTTTTATTTCTAACTTTTTTTTTTTTCTTTTGCCAACAGATGACACCATTTTCCACTCAGTAAGAGTACCAAATGACGGGGCCATAGAGATAGAAGTAGTATATCTAGAGGACGCATCTCCCAGTCGCCTGAATGGAAGCAGTTGAGGAAACGACCGCCATATTGGATTAGAAAAGCGGGACAGCGATATATATAGATTTTTCATTTTTTCTTTACGAAATGTAATATCAAATAAATAATACGAAATGTAATATGCAATATATATGCATATATTACATATATTCGACCATTTCGTAAAGAAAAAATGAAAAATCTATATACATCGCTGCCTCGCCTTTCTAATCCAATTCGGCGATCCGTTTCCTCAACGTTACCGGTGTATGCGCTCTCTAGGTCTACTTCTATCTCTATGGGCGTGGCGAAACAAGACCTTCCCAGGCTGCTCACCCCTGCGGAGGAGTCAGCTGGATTGTGGAGGACGGGG
>WUQG02283052.1:0-19691 GCA_011317285.2 Androctonus mauritanicus | reverse complement strand
ATACATTAATATACTGTATTTTTAAAAATAAAAAAAATTCATTTGTATATTTTTTTCCAAAACTTTTTTCAAATCATCTAAGTTGGAGTTTTACAAACTGTGAGCCACTATCGCCGCCATCAGAGAGCTGCAAAAAAAGCGATACGGACAAAATATCACTTAACTACTATACTACATTAGAGAAAATTCAGCTTTCTATATAATGAAGTTTCTATATATCGAAATTTTTCTAAAGGCATCTTCAATTTCGATATATGGAGGTCCGACTGTAATTTTTACTGAATAAAATATTTAATAAATGGTTCAGATTTTTTTTCTAATCTTTGAATATTTAATATATCCATCTTACATTACAAAATCCAAAAATATAAAAATTTTTTAAAATTTTGGTGGTATTTTTAATTATTAACTGTACTTTGATAAACATTAAAAAATTCATTTATGCACAAAGGAATTTCTCTCATTTAGTTAGCATTAGCAACAATCAAATGATGAAAAATTTATCTGAAGATAACACTAATTATTCAAAGATAATCTTAAAAATTCTTTGTCCTTAAATTATACTATGTATTTCACTTAACCTAAGTAAAGTGACATGTTAACATGTAATTTTCCACACTTTTGTATCACCTCTATGGGGTCAGGGATGTGTCAACAATAATTGCTTTAAAATCAATTATAAATATTTTCCATCCAGCATTGACAGATTGCATTTTTTTTATGACTACATTTTAAATAAAATCCTGCATATAAAAAATATTTTCATCAAGATGAATTGCATTTCGTTTTTCATAAACGTTTGTTCGTTTTGTTTAGAAAATATACAAGGTATACAAATTATCATAAATTCATGATTTCTAATATACCTCACATTTATTCACACAAATAATACAAAAATCAAATGATTACAGAATGAATAATAGTTTATATTAACTAGATTATCAAATCAGCTGATTTTTGTTTAAATTCAATCATTTCTCATTAAAACTTACTGTCCATGTGTACACATAGTTATAATGGGAAATGATTCTCCCACCATTATTGCTGACCTCATTCTTTTTCTTCTAGTCATTGCAAAAACATTACACAAATGTTTTTCATAAAACAGTTCCAAAATTTTAAATATTTTATATATATATTTAAAATGCTGTTTTATTCTACATTTGGGATATATTCTGTCAAATTTCAATATAAAACAGTCAATTGGATTCCTCATGTAAAACAGTTTTGGCTTTTCATCCTTAGAATTAGAAGCAAATTCTTGTCTCAATCCTCAAAATTTATATGAACGGTCAGGCTCAACTGCTGATCACCACAATCCAATTCACTACTCCATTTCAATCAGATGTCTACATGATATAGTGTTATCTTACAACCTGAAATTTCAGGTTCAATTCCAGATTTAAGATCCATATTTTCTGAAAAGAAGTCCTGTCTCATTAAACTAAATCCTTCAACTGATGTAAAAGATCCAATATTACTACTCTATTACTCACTCTATTACAAATTGTGAATGATCCTTGGTTAATATTGGTATGCTCTGTTGATTTGCAAGGATATAGATGGGCAGTAGGATAGTTAATTTTTGTTAAATTGCCTTATCATGCATGAGATATACTGTACTGTATCTGGCAGTGGCCACTTTTAGAGTGCATGCTGACCAACATCCATGATAGAGTCAACCAAAAGATCAAAGATCAGATTCAACAGACAAGGCCAGAACTTCTTAAAAATCTGGAGGTGTAAGATCTGGATCTTTCAATGTAGTAAGCGAGTACTTAATCATGCAGTATACCTAGCTGATGGCAGTAGAATGGAAAGCAACATACAACAATAGAAGAATATACTACATCAATGATATAAATTTTTTAAATTGCTTTCCAATCAGAGACTATTAAATCCCAGAGCTATTCAAAAGCCTATTATAGACTGCTCAGTGCTCATACTTTGATTTGGTCAACCAACAGATCTTCAAAAGTGAAACATGAAAATATGGAACCCAAAATGGACTACATATCTTTTAGGTTATAAAAGACAGCTTTATTATGAAGTGTCCTCATTTTTTTTCTTTTTGGTTGTATTATGAAAATCAATGCTATTATTGATGCATAAACAATAGCAAAATTATAACTAAATGTATATTTCAATGAAAAATGAGTACCACTTTTGGAGCTCAGGAACTCATAATAATTTTTTCCATTTAAGTCAATGGTGATTTAGTCCTCAATTTATGAAGATTCAATTTATGACCATATTCAAAAAACACTTTAATCTTGTAAACCAAACTGACCTGTAAATGTTTAATACAAATTCAAAGAAATAAATTTTTATTAAAATTCTATTAAATAATATTTCTTTCCTATAATAAACCATGATATTGTTAAATATATAAATAATCAAATAATTTACCTGAACGAATATCATCCATAACACCATAGCCCTGGCGATGATTATATGCCCATTGACCGATATAAACACTAGCTGCTGAAGAAAAAAATTGCCCAAGTTTAAGTACACCATGACCGTGACGATAGCCATCCTTAAAAAAACCTTCATATACATCTCCATTAGGATATCTATAAAGTAATTATTTTAATATTTTATTACTTATCAGTTACTTAGAAAATTTTAAATAATTATAAATACTTACTTTACAACACCTAATCCATTCTGCTTACCATCTTTCCAATATCCTTCATAGGTAATAAACTGATCATCTTCAGGAATAAGATATATTCCTTCTCCATGCTGCATATTTTGACTAAATTTTCCCATATATTTTCTTCCATCAGGCCATATCATTTCCCCACTATAACATTTAGTTAATGAACTTCTAAAGAAAAAATTAGTTTTATTAAAAAATTTACTCACTGTCCATGTAATTTACCACAGAGCCACATTCCTGAATATTTTGCATCTTTATAGAAAGGATGTTTGCTAAAAACATAAGTTGCATGTCTTGCCAATGGAGGAGATAATCGACGATGATTAGTAGTAAGCCAAGTTACAATGTTTTCAATACCTTTGTCTCCATCAAGCATTTTTTTTATTGATTGATTTAATGCACAAACCCACTCTGTCTATAAAAACATTGCTTTTATTATAATAATTATAAAATTTGAATAATATCAAAATTTTGTTATATTTACTTTTTCAGTTGAAGTTGGACAGGTGAAAGTCAATATTTCTTCAGGTGTGGTCAAAACAATGGCATTTCTAAGTAAATGACACATTAATTTAAATAAAATAACTTACTTAGCAATTTTAAAATATTTCTTACCTTAAATTACTTACTGTAAATTGCCACAATCTGGTAAAGGTTCAACCCACACTAGTTGCAATGGGTAACTTTGAAGACCTCCAAACTGATACAAAATGATTCAAACAAAATTGAGAAGATATTCATTATTAATAAATATTTCAAATCCCAAGAAGGGTATTGTTATCAAAGTAAAAGCAAAAATAATTAAAATAAATATTTCAAAAATATATAGAGGTAGTCCTTGACTTACAATGATGATGCAATTGTGACTGATCAATGCAATTCCATGGGTTCAAATCACTGACCCAAGAGTCTGATATATGGGAAGCTTTTTTTTTTTTTTTTATACCTGGTTCTTGTAGTTTTGTGCTCTATGTTTAGTAAGATAACATGTAATATCCTAGTAAACATTAATATGAGAAATCTATAAATTTTTTGGAATTTGCAACTAGTGATGTTCTAATTTACAACAGTGGGGTTTGAAACTGAATCTTATCGTAAGTTGAGAACTACCTGTATATAGATTATATATATTTTTGCAATATTTTAGTTATTTTGAACTTTATTATTATTATTAATAATGAGAGTAAAAATCAAGAAACTATAAAAAAAATTTATTACAAATATTATTACAGATCATTATAATGCAGCATATTTTAAGGAATGAAAATAAACAGAATATATCAAAAATAAATCTTTTCTGCTTGCTGTGTTTGAAATTTCTCAAAGAATTAATCAATAATGTTCAAACTCACAATTTTTATTTATACTATGGATATTTTAATAATACAATCAATTAAATCAGTTTAATAACTGGTTAGTTATCAAACTGATTTAATTGATTACATTTACTGCTTGGTTAGGTATTAAGTGTAAAAAATCATTCTATTAAAATATATTACACAGATATATTAATATTTACCTGGCTATGTACAAAAACATCATTAAAAAGGATAAACAAATGTGATGAAAAACGGCCAGATGAGGATAAATTTAATGGAAGAGAACGACTATCTTTAATCAATCTTCTCTGAGGTGATCGGAATGTATCCTATATGAATACAGTTTAAATCAAGATCTATCAGTTTTGTCTATCTATTTATCTAGAAAAAAAATCTTTACCACAAGTTTCTGAGGAGTATTCTCCCAAAATATTTTAGTATTTTCTGCTTGATTAAGTTCTCTGTTTGCTATCTCAGAAATGTGTCTCCAAAGCACAGTTGTGTGTGTATCTTTATCAGGAATATGCTTAAGTGAAAATTAAAAATTTTGTTAAAGATATTATCAATATTTATTTTCTAAGTATAAATATATAAAATCTTACTTTGGGCACGAAAACCAGGCACAAAGTGGTTGTGGAACAAAAGATGATGAATATAGAAATGATGATGAAAGCAGCATCTTGCTGTTCCCTCAACACGAAAGATACCGCGGCTCCTATGACACACATGATGACTACATTATATACACTCATACCTACATACTTCGAATCGTTAAGGGCTGGGATATTAACGTGACGAGTTTCCCAAGCCAAGAAACAACCAAATGCCTAAAATATTAAGTTATTAGACGAGCTTCCTTAATGTATTTAACAGTGCAATTAAGTTTTATATACTTACCATTAACAGACCTTTATATCCGTAAATACACCCTAAAAAAATAGTCATTCGTTCGCTTTGGCAAAATTCCATTTCAGGTATGATAACAAGATCTTCGTTTTCGGATGAAGTCTGCAACGAAACAAAATTATTTGCAAATATTACTTTGCTCATTATCGAATATTTTCTAGGGGGCATTTAAGAATAACCTTTGTTTTTTGCTTTTTTTATAATAACGGAACCTACTATTGGTGGAGATTTGCTTGTCATTCGATAAAAAGGATCAACAACTTGCCAGGTAGTGAGAATTGCTACGTCTATCAGCACCAGTACCCCAACCACCATGAATAGCTTGTAATCTTTAATAACCTGTGAAGGCAACGAATCATGATCGTATAAATGACCACACAAAAAAGAACTCATCTTGAAACATTGTGATAATAAATCATATTAATTACTGCCAGGAATATTTCTATTAAAAAATTAAGATTAAATATATCAAATTTCTATTGTAAGAGATAATCACTTTTTATTCCGAAAAAAAAGCAATTTTCTTCTTATTTATTAACATAAAACTTCTCATAAGAATATTTTGAGGGAGTCATAAAATAAAAATTTTCTACGTGACAAAAAAGTTAAAGTTATTTGATTTTTAAGAAATTTTTGTTTAAAATTTATGTAGCTTGTTATGAATATCAAAAAGGCAATTATGCTTTAAAGTACTATTTAAACAGTCGTTTCAAAGCTATAAATTTCTGACATACCACATAGAGTTGCTATTGGGGTAATGACAATATTTAATTAAAGATTCCCACCCAACTAAAAAGTTAATTATTCGTATGCCAACGAATGAATATATTGCTCACTGCCACAATATTACGTTGGCCATTTACTAGATCCTAAATGGTATTTCAATAAAAGGCAGTCAAATTTACCCCATCCTAATGACTTTGTCGATGTAGAAAATGGTTGGCATGAAAGTGTTCACCTTCTTGTTGAGCTTGATATTGGTGAAGATGGCATGAACTCTCCAAGTTTTGCTAAACATTGATCCAAACGCCAATGTAAAACCAGACATCAAAACCCAGGCTCTTGCCTAGAATTATAAACATTCGATATTTTAGTATTGCAACTGCTAGTTTCGTTCTAATCAATAAACTCAGTTAAATAGATACTCACTGCACAAATATAAGGAAAATTCGTTTCGCTAGTTAATCCGCTATCTAATCCCAAGAGAATGACGCTGGTGTAAGTCAACATGCATCCAATAACAATAATGTTATTAAGATAAGGACTCGACATCTTAATGTACCTGAAAAATGCAGAAACGTTATTTTCTTTGATAATAACGGTAAATCTGACAGGTTCACTAACCTTTGATTTCTATATTTGATATTGATGACTAAGAAAACCGAAGCCAGGATGATTCCCAAGATAGCAAACGTTACTAATATAGCATAAATAGTAATGCTGACTCTGGTACGTGCTAATTGGATTTGCGTCTGATCAACCGGCGGTCCCGTTCCACCTTAAAATTAAATCAGAATTAAAAATTAAATTCTGATTGTTTCCCGCACAAAACAGTTACGAATCTAAAAATAAAACTTATAACTCACCTCTCCACACGATTGGTTTATCACGACTCAAATCTAAGTAATCTGCGATAGCACTATATTCTCCAATCTTTACTTCAGTTCCATCTACAACGAGTAGAAATATTGTATTTATTCGCGTAATTTTGAATTATATCTACCATAATTCTTAAAATTTTATTGTCAATTTTATGCCTTCCAGTCCCAAAACCTGGATATCAAAAAGGCATAAAAGCACGGGTGATAAGCAGCTTTCTGTAATAAATGCAATATCTTTCGATTATTGCGAAAACATGCATTAAGATACTAATATCTCTATAACATATACAGAAATGCTCAAAATAATTTTATATCCATAAAAAATCTCTTATGAAATCTGAAAATTATGCAAATAAATATATATCTTTTTAATATTAAAATAACTTAATATTAGTTTTAAAAGTCATATTTTTCATAAATAAAAACATGGACATTACTTTCAATCTGTAGCTAAAACATATAGTAAATAAAGTTTCTAAAAATTTTTATGGTAAAATTTGCATTAATTATCTTTATAATTAGAATATATGAATGTAAAATTATCTAATTTATGTCATTATACTGTGTAATGCATTTAGCGTTATATATTCGAGCCATTAAAGTCAAAGTCTATAATCTCCTGCATTATTAGAGAAAATAGACATTACCATTATAACCTACTACTGAAACGTATAATTCCAATATTAAATAATTACATCCTCTATCATTTTCTCAACTTAGTTAAAATTACCTCCTTTAGTTTTTCTTTAAATCGATCGTGACACGGAAAACACATTTTGACTTCCATATTGATCTATCTCTTCAAATTTAATACCAACGGATAGTAGTTATTTAACTCTCTTCCATGGTGGAATTTGCTAGAAAATATCCCTTTATTTTTTTATCATCAGTTTTTTCTCTTTGTTAAATTGATAAACAGACAGACGGGTCCATTTTCTCTTTTTAAGTGAAAATTTAGTGTGGGACACCTGTCATCAATAGTAGATACACTCTAGCACGAAAGGATTAAATTCTCACTTTGAGTGATGGGAAAGTTTACTATTTCAACAACTAATCCTTTTTTCGAAAGTTGGGATTGACTTTAATCTTTTTCGATTTCTAATTTCCACCAGTATTGCATTACTCTTGTTCCCCATAGGAGTCAAATTCCTTTACCGAATTTTCACGTAATTTTCACGTTTTAACGAAATTTCAACTTATAGTAATGAATTTTATAATTTGCTTTAATAGTTCTCATTACTTATTCGTGTAAATAATTAAAAAGAATAGCTAATTACATAAGTAAACTTCATTCTATTTGTCACAGAGAAGGTTTCGGGACATTATTTTAGATTCTTCTGTGGGACATCTAATAAGGCCCATAGGGAAATCTGCAAATTAACTGTTACCATTAATGTATCCTGGAAAGAATCCAGATTGGATACAGTGTTTGATATCTAATGAAATTAAATGTGGAGATATTAACAATTAATGCATTCTACTAACTCTAACATAAATCCCCCATACTATATTCTGAAAGCTAAAAGTTTTAAATAATAAGCTTACTCTGAAACTGCTTCAAAAGAATGATCCCTCTTCTTTCGTTCTTCACGAACATGACTGATCCCTAAAATAAACCAAACAAATTTCTCTTGTCTAAATATGCTATAAATATAATAAAACTGCAATGAAACTTAACAAATATAAAAAAACTGCGTAATCTAATAGGCGCAAACTGATTACAACATAAGAAAACTGAAAAATGTTTAGATCAAATATTATTTATAAATATTTACCGTTACTCCATGAAATGATATATTATTTAGCGCCTCTCTAAAAAGATCTCCCCATTTTGCATTCCTATATTTGAAATTCTCCAGAGATTCCGAAGAGCCATCAGTCCTAAGTTTGCGTATGACTGCTTGAATGGCTAATGCAATAGCCCATATACCATCATATGCATAACCGTGAAAGCGACTGTATTCGCCCCCGCTGTATCTCCTATACTGAGCTTGATATTCCGAAGCAGTCTGAAAAATATCGATTTTTCGAGTGGAGCAACGTCAACAGAATTCCGATAGATATTATATTCTTTAAAGTAAAAACTCACCAATCCTGATACCGTTATGTCACTTGTTAAGCTAAGAGGCAAGACTTCTGTTCCGATATAACCTTCTAAAACGTGTTCCAATTGATCTACGCTGCAGGACACTGACTGATCGGGGATTTTCCACCACCACTGCTGATACATACTTACTATAATCCATTGATACTTCCTTCCGTACATTCCCAGATTATAAGCCTGTTCATATTTAAAAAAAAAAACTATATCCTAAAATTCTCCAAAATATTTTTATTTTCTTAGTTTTAGCGTTTAAGTACAGATTTATTCGACTTATAAAAAAACATTAATCTTGTAATTATCAACTAATAAAAAACGGTGATTAATGTTAATTAATTTTATCTAAAAATCACAAACAAAAATTTTTATAATACCTCGCAGAATATCCTTCGTGCCCAACTTTCGTTGAAATTTCCAAGTATTATCCTTACGTCATTATCCTAATATTTTAAGAGGGATTAATTATGTTTAACAAGTATTATATAAGAGAATTATCTTATTTTTGTTACCTTAAGTCTATGCAAGTCGTTTCTGAGTTCATCCGCAAAACCGAAAGATGCTGCTATATCAATTTTTGCCATATCTAAATCGGTTAGGAGTTTACTATGAGGCTATAAAAATGCAAACCCGTTATCATTAAAATTTTATAAAGTACGTGCATTAAAAGATAAATATACTTATCATACTGATAAAAAAATAAAAATAAAATAAGAAAAGCAATCTTTTCGACTCTAAGATAAACAAACCTGGAGAAATTATTCTTAATAGCTTTTAAAATAATGATAAGTTCAGTTCAATACATGTATACTGTTTACAGAGTAGGAGAACAACATTTATTTCGCTTTATATTAATTAAATTGAAGTCGTCTTTAATTTGAATATGGCCGTAAATATAATAATCAAAATAATTCATGTAAGTTTTAGTAAACAATTTCTGCATAAACAACCAGAATCTTTGTCTTCATTATGCAAATGAAAGACAGAGATAGATTACATTATAAAGACATTTTTTACATGTTTTCTAACCAAGTTTAGCGAACGTAAACAAGTACATGTTAAACAATCATTATTAAAATAAGAATATAATGCTTAAAACATTTATAACTTCTGTTAAATCATTCGAAAATATTAAAAATGATAACGTTCATTTATCATCCCATAAAGCGCCATTTATAAGCATATGATGGCCTATATGCGATGTAAGTTTACATCATTCACAAAAGGATGTAGTAAGATGTATTATGAGACGATGCAGTTGATACCGATATAAAAGAAATATAATTTATCTTAATATAAAGAAATAGAGAAGTTACTTTATTTAAGATCAGCACTCAGTTAAGATTTTTTTTTTCCCTTTCATCAACTAAACTCATCGATCTTATCAAATGATCCTTTTTCTCTGCTGCATCGCATCTTTTTTCCGACTTATATGTCACCGATGATAAGAAAAATAAAAATGGCGAACAGATAAAAACTAGGCATCTATCAAAGAAGCTTTCATAATTTTCCTATCATCCGTGAAGATAGTAAACAAAAAAATTTTAAGAAAAGTTCTAATAGAATATTTTATTTTTGTTCAAGCAAGTGACGTGAAATATAATAATAACGTATATAAGCTATCAAAAATAAAGATTTAATTTTGTGTATATTTTTATTTTCGAATTTTTGATGCGAACTCTCTCGAGTTTCATAAAGATGTTAAACGATACTTAATTAAATTTCGACTTAATATCAATATCAATTAATTAATTCTCGTGAAATTTATTCGAAATTCGGAAACTTATTAAGGAAATTTAAACAGAAAATTCTTCAAGTTTCCTAAGAATTAATGAAATCTACTTATAAACCAAACGTGTTAAAAGTTAAAAAATATATATGCATTTAAAAAAGTTAAAAGTTCTAAATAAATTTTGGCATTTTTCAATGTTAAATACTTTTTTAATTTTCTTAATATTTCGGTTCAAAATTTAGGAATTTATAAAGAAAATTTATATGAAAATTTATGTTAAATCCCTCAGGTTCTTTGCATTCAATCTACAATCTTAAAGAAGAACCAAATACGGGTATTAATAATGGTACCGATATTAAGGACTTAAAATTTTATATTAAATTATCCGCTTTTCTAAAAGAATTAATATCAAATTTTAATTAAAAAAATAATTATATCACAAATTAAAATTTTTATTTTCGCCTAGATAGTAGTTTTAAAATAACTTATAAATATATATTTTTTCCTCTTGTTTATCTAATAGAAGCATCACGTAAGAGGAATTATAAAATACGAATCCGTTCTTTAATAAATTCTTAGATTTAATAGAATACAGTACTACTTTAATATTAAAAGAAGAAAAAGCTATTACAATAATACGTGCAGATGTTTCAGAGCACAAGAATAAATATTTCCCCATAACGAGTTGAGAAAATATTAATGAAAGTTGAAAAATTGAAAAATAAAAAATGAATGTCGAGAAAGATTTGAACACGAAGATTAAGTGAATTACAGTTAATGTTAAAAATTAATGAAACTGTAGATACTGGTATAATGTAAACGCCCTTATCTTGTTGAATTATGCTTAAATAATGAGAAAAAAATGGGATAAAGTCGAATCTGTTGTAATGGAGAAAATGGACCTTTTTTTTTTTTTGTTTGAATGACTTTTAATAATAAAAACGTTAAAAATAGAAACTTTAGTAGTATAAAATTGAACCCTATCCAGCAACATCAAGCGATTATTTGCCAAATAAATTCCGAATAGAAGAAGCCATCTGGCTGATAAAAATTGTGTAGAAAAGGATAATCGTAACAGTTATTAATGCTTTTAAATGCATCATATATCATACGTTATAGACGTCGCCTTGTTACTAAAGAGAAAATTCCGATCGATTTATCTTTTAAATTATAAAAATGGTGACTACATTTCGATTTTTCAACTCATTAAATTTTCTCTTATTAATAAGAAAAGATTTGGCATTAAGCGAGTTTAGTTTGAGGAGAATTCTTTTGGTTAAATTTCTAATGAATGCCTAGTTTTAAACTTTCATCCGTACCTTATTGTCATGCTAGAGCAAATCTGTATAATGCTTACAAAATTATACAGGTCTATTGTTTTAAATTCTTTTGATTAATTCCTCATCATATAAAAGGTATTATAAATTTCTTTGGAAGACAATGTGCAATATATATAATCAAACTGACTTTCAAAAGATTTATATTAAGTTATATAATATTTATTGCATAAAGTAGCCTATATAAATTCGAATTTTAGGTAATTTCAATGATAATTTTTATTCATCATATTTTTATACATATTCACGCATATGGCTACTGTTTACACGCAAACATCAAAAATAGAAAGTTAGTTATCGTGTTCAAATAACCAATAATTTTTAAAATAAGGCAATCTTTATTTCAATAATCTTAACTCTGTGTACTATTCCCTTAATGATTTCGAAGTGATTTATACATATCTGCAGGCTACATCATTTTTAGTGCACTTATTTTCAATGAGCTCTCTTTTGTCAGTCCAATCATTCATCCAAATACTCTTTTACCTTCTTATATTGAGTTCCATTATCTTTAATCTCTATATAATTTTAAGTTTTAATATATATTTTTCACGATATTAAAATTGTTGAAGCTAATTTAACCACTTGAAAGATAAAATTACTGTTAAGTCACGCAACTTTTGGTTTATAGCTTATAATAAATTAATAGGTATATACACAAGTTTGAATTTTATGTTTCCACACATACTTGTTTATGATTTTGTTTTCCTGATTTTTATATTGGCCAGATTTTTTTGGAAAAATAAATAAATATTTATGTCTTACTTAGTTGAAAAATCTGCATTTCTTTATGGTTTTTTATTGTATTGTAATGATGTTTTGGAACAAAATCCTTTTTCATATTTAAAATCTCTCTAAAAACCTCAGTAAAATATATAAAATTTAGAAATCATTATTCTAGATTTTAAACTCGTAAAACCTTTCATTTTTTTTCAAATTATTTCTTACACGGCCTCTTTTATTCATAAACGGCATTAAATATAATCCAATAAATATAGTACAATTAAGACATTTTTAAATTAAATAATGTTAGATTTAAAAATTTTGAATATAATTAAATTATTCTGATTACTTAACGCGAAAAAATGAATAAAAAGCGAAGGAGAATGGAAAAATTTTCAAACATTTATATTGGAAAGCAGCCAGAACACTGTCAACATAGCAAAATAAAAATTCAAAATATCATATTGCTGATAGGCAACATCGAAAAATAAAGAGAATATTCCCATCTCCAGCGAATTAAAATAAATTTAAAAAGTGAATTTTTAACTTTTTAATTTGCATTATTGATACGATTTTATCATGCAGTTGATGAAAATTTACTCAACAATGTTTATTTTTTGAATTTAACAATTTGTTGTTTACATAGGCCTATTATTCTTGCTCTGCATATAGTTGCTTTTCTAAATCCTTTTGTGAAATAAATAAATTTATATCCTACTTATAAAAAAAAATTGGCATTTCTCTAAAGAATTTTATTGTGTTTTGGTCGAAGTAAAATCCTATTCCATATTTAAATAAAAAAAAACATGCAGTATATGTATCATCTATAAATAACAAAAAGAATTTTTCCTGGAGCAGTTAATAATTGACTGCAGTTTAAAATGTAATGAATATGAATACTTCTTTTCATTAAATAACACGATATAAGTCCTATTCTTATGTAAGATTCACATTCTTAAACGATTTTCTCGCTTGATCAGTCAAGAATAAAAGTTCATTCCAAATCTACAGTATTCATAAAATCCAATCCTGATATTCTCAATAAATCTTTCTCTTCAGTTTCTATTTGACAGATTATTATCACATAAAACTGTAATTCCGAATAATAATAATAATAACGACGTTTCTCGTTATTCCAGAATTCTAAAACTTTAGAATAAGAAAACTAAAAAACCGTAAGAGACAAAAAGCATTTGATTAAAAGATAATGTGGCTGTTGCAGTTATCTCGCCGATTTTTCATTTTTGGAAAGTATTTAGATCACAAGATGAGAACAGAAATCCATCAAGTGTTAGTAGCTACTCGTTACACGTGTTTTTACTAAGAGTGACATATCGTAATGAAGAAAATTAATTGATATCCGGCGACACACTGGTGCCATTCACTAAAAATAAAAAATTTTGTTCGATGTCACGCTAAAGAGGCAATAAATTTATTTTTCGAGTTCACGGCAAAAAATGGCTGTCCGACACACATCATTGTAAACACAAAGCAGCTTAAATTTTAGTTTAACAAAAAAAATATCGCTTAATTAATAAGAAAGTAAAATGATATTTTGATAAAATTATTATGCTGGTTACCAGAATGTCAATATTTTGTGATAAAAGTGAATTTATAATCGATATAATATATAAATGATTATGACAAATTCATTTAATTTCAATTATAAATTATATTGCAGTTTAGAAATTAAATTTTTGCATATCCTTGTTTAAATAAAGAAGTTTGGTGCACAATAAATAATTTTTTAAGAATAAAAATCTCAAAAACAAATATTATTTGTTGACTTTTAGCATTTAATTCTGGAGAAACATTAGATTATAAATCAAAACTATTCGTGACTTCTTAGTATTCAATTGGCTTTCACATAATCATATTTATCTTTCTAAGCCTATACTAACTCTGAAAAATTATTAATAATGCGTAGTTTAATATAGATATTTTATTAATAAAATACATTTTTGTCAAAATTAAGTCGTTTAATCAATATGTAACATATTAAAATATTTCTAACTAAAAAATTAATTTATTCACATTAGATGATCATGTAGCAACTATGAACATAAACTTGTTTATAGCGTTTTATGTAAACATTATCAAAACCTGAACAACACACATTTCACATCATAAACATACTGTATACGTGAAAAATAATATTCTTCTTGTATGTGTTTATACGTATTTTTCTTGTATTATACGTAAAAAATAATCTACTGCACTTTTTTTATTTTATAATAGAAGATAAGATGTAAATTTTAATTGCGTTCATTTCATAATATTTTCTTATATAAATTCAATTATTACCAACTAAATTACTTATTTTTTAATAAAATTAATCACTAATTAATATTTTGTACATTGCTTAATAAAATATCTAAAATTATGTTAATTAAAAATTAACTTTATTCAATTAATATTTCAAGATTAAAAAAAATTTTCTATTTTCTAATATGTTATTAAATTTTTTTCTTTAGGTAACAGCTGAGTTTTACTGTTTTTATTCGTTTTGAGATAAAAATATATAAAAATATAATCTAACTAGAGGGGAAAAAATAAAATTCGAAAAACTTCTAGAACATTATTTTGATGAAGCGTGTAACATTAAACGTCAAGTTTTCTTCTAAATTATTGTTCGAAGTGACGTTCGATAAATTTCTAAAAAAAAAAAATATTTCCAATTTTGTTATATTATTTTGACTTTATATTAAACTTCAATCTGTTCAAAACTTCAATATAGTGAGATTAAAACTATCGGTCAAAAGTTATGGACTTTCTTTTATTTATTTTAAGCCAAGACGTATGTAGCGCTAATAGATTTTTGAAAATTAAAATATTTCTGCTATCAATTATAACGATTACGATATACTTAGAATAAATCTTCCAATACAATAGGAGAATTTTCAAATATCGTAAATATGTCATATCAGCGTAATTATGCACAATTTATTGCTGTCATTGTATAAAGTATTCTATAGTATCAAGCTGTTTAGGAGAAAAGAAAGATTAGAAGATGATCGGAAGATGTAAAATATCTAGAAGAGAATCTGAGATCTTCTCGAGAAATTTTTAAAAATATCTAAATTAATATAATACCGTGATGACGTTAGGTAATTTAAAAGTAAACAACAAGCAACGTCGGATATTAGCATAAGCTACGGTAGCGAAATGTTTCGTAAATTAATTAATTAAAAGACATATTCGAAATTCTTTTTAAATATTATAAAACATAAATACTGACATCTTTCTTGAAAATATTATAATAAAATTGAATATTTACCAAAGCGTAACGTGGAGAATTTTGATACAATGTACCAACTCTTGTCCAATTAAACCTCTGCAGAAGTGCTACTCTCGCTGGATTAAAAGCCGATTCGCTTGGAACCACTCTGAAAAAATTGGGATAACTTTCGCTAGTGTACATCGGGTGTGTATCAGCATAGGTCACCTAAAAATAAAAATAAAAATACAAAAGAATACATCTTGAAGTGTTGCATATAACATTCTGAAAATGTTTATCTTGCCAAACAAATATCATTTCTGCCAGTTAATGCATTTTCTCGGTTTTTCATGTCAGAAAATGTTTCACTTTCTAAACATCAATGGGTTACAAAATCATGACAATAATGTCACAAGGTATCAAAGAATGACATGTTATATGTGAAAAGACTTACCGCTCCGTATTGGATAACAGGTTAACTCTCTAGACAGATATATAGTAGTCTACAGTATCCATTATATCACCAAGTACATTTTTATTTCTATTTCTTATTTTTTGTATGCTTCTACATAAAAGTTTAATTTTCTAATCATAGTTATATAACTTACATCACTACTGTAATATAAAATCAATTTTTCCGACTCGAATTACATATATATTTTTAAGTTATCATAAAATTATAAAAATACATCTGAATTGATTTTAAAGTTTTCTTGTTAAATCTAAAAAAAATTATTGTTATAAAGATTAATGAGATGAGGGAAAAAACTTACACTGTGAATTCAACTTACTTGTACCAATTGAAAAAACTGTGAAGCTTTAGCAATTGGATCTGTGACTGCTGTACACGCAGCACCAAATAGCATGACTTTGGGCGGTTCTTTGAATAGCATATCAAAGAAAGTTTTCATTCCCACAGCAGGATCACACTAAAAGAAAGATCTAGTTAAATTTCTTTACTTTTTCACTTTAAAAAAAGTATAAATTGTATTTATATTCTTATATCTATATTCATAGAACTTTTTTCATAAGCATCATCTTAATACTTCTCTGGATGTAACCAATTGAAAAATTCAAGCAAAACAAAAAATATCTTATTGAATTTAAAAGTAAATAAGCCGATTAAATGAAAAGTTGAAAGATTTTATTTACATTAGAGAAGATAATTTAAAACTAACATTTGAAAATGATTTTTAAAATACCAAATGGAAATTAAATTTTTCTGCAAATACTTCAATATAAAAAGAACAAGTGTTATTTCCCACACACATTTTCAAAAATCTAAAGAAGTTTAGGAAACTAAATTGAAGGTGACTTTTAAGGTTTTTTTTACACTTGGAAAAATACGAAAAGTCTGCACTTTTCCAACACTGTTCAACTTCGCATTTCACACCATATATATCTTACGTGTATGTTGCATCGCTAACAGTATTGGTTTGTAATCAATCAGTGCTAGAAAATTCTGCTATGACCTCTTTTCTGTCAGATTTTGTTAGAAATGTTCCTTATATCTCAAATTCAATAGCATCGAAAATTTTTCGGGATGTGTCTGCAAATAAAAGCTTATTTCTACGACTTAATAAATTCAAAAGAAAGTATACTTCAAATATTTTAGTGTTATTAACAGTAACAATATAGAATTTAGATATGAAATAAGAAGTGGAAGAGTTCTATACTTTGTTTACTATAAGTCAGACGTGTAATAAAAGTCTATGGGAAAGATCTACGTTTTTTCTGATAGAAATTTATTTACTTAACAGAAAAGACTATTCTAGATGGTCCACTTACTGGTGATTAAAGTACCAGGACCGTGAGGAATTTCAGAGATTGCTTTCTAATGCAATCAAAAACAACCTTGTTTCATATAAAGAATAAGATCTACTTTACTTATCCACATCTAATTCAAATTTTTCTCATATTATTTAATAGAATTTTGACAATAATTGGGTTTTTAACCATCAAGAGGTTTATATTTTAATATTTTTTTATATATATCTGAATACATTATTACATGCTTCAGAAATGTATTATTCTGTAAAACGCAATATATTTTAAGTATTTTTACTTCTCTTGAAGCAAAGCCAACTATGTTTCAAAGCCTCAAGCGACATACACTCTACAATCTTCCAACTGTCGTGTATAAACAACTGATGCTTTTTCTTTTCTTGAAAACTATATGTCACAATTTAAAATAAAAAAAAAAACATGAATATTTCAAATATACGCTTCAAAGAAAGTTAACATTAAACAATCTTCGGGAATAAGAATGTTTTTAAAAATTCATTAAAAGTAAAAAGCTAAAAAATATATCTTCAGTAACTTTCATTTAAAAATTAAAAACTACAAAAATATATGTGCAATATTTAAATTTTATAAATGTAAAATTGAAAAATATTCTAGAATAAAATAAATACATAAACATCTCTAAAGAAAAACATTATCACTTGATTATAATTTTAACAAATTCAAATGTTATTGAACATATTTTATTATACAGTATTTTCTTTTTTAAAACAAATACTGAATTATATATAGACTACTTTGAGATTTTAACTGGATTTATAACATTCATTTTTATTTTTATATCTTTGAATAAAAACTTAAACCTTATGTTTGATATAATATCCATAAAAGAAATACTTTTAACTTAAGCTGTTAAAATCCCATGAACAAATGTTAGCTATAGATTTTGACAAGGGTTCCATTAGTACACAATTCAGAAACTAAAGTCTTGTCAGAACTACTCTTGGAAAAATTTACAGTATTTTTCACTTCACTGCTTTTACATAATTTTTTGCATTTATTACTTTACTCAAAACGACTTTCAAATATAATGTATGTAAAAACTATTTTAAATTTAAACTACTGCTTCCTGTGATAAATGCTATTCAAATATGAATAAACAAAAATTCATTTGGATGATCTCGAATGAAATTTAATGCATTTTCAGTTCTAAATTTTTTAATATAATTTACTTGTGTTTTACCAAATTATAACAAAAACATAAAAATTATATTCAGTTTAAATTGCTGCAACTTCTTGATTAAATATTAACTATTTTTTTAAAGTATTTTTATTAATGTACATTTTTGGAAGAAAAACATCATTTTAGAGCTTTCATTATGTAAAATTTATTTAGCACTTTAGGTATTTTCTTTTAAAAATTTGTGTAAATTGTTATATTTTTTATATAATTATTATTAACAGAAACAAGTAGAAATATTTGTATTGAGTTTATTAAACATTATTACTTTATTTTATATTTAGATATAAAGTGAATGTTAAAAAATACCCTAAGGATCTCACGTGTAAAAATTTAATTATCTCCTCAACTTTTATATTCATTGGTTTGATTAAAATCTGCCAGAATTTATTCTGTGGCAATTATCCAAATTACGAAAACAGACAAAAATGTAATAATGACGTTTTCTTACTTCTATAAAAATTCATTGTTTTCGCATAAAGATTTTCTTAAAAAAACTCTTTCTTCCTTTTAGCGACTGTATTAAATAAAATTTTTTAAAACAAATTTTGTAAATTTTAATTTGAAACAAACTTTAATTAATTCGTTACTTTACACTTAACAAAGAAACGGTTAATTTTATTATCTTGATTGAAATTTTAATTAATTATTGAACTAAATGCTTGTTGTAAAATATTAATAATGTTATGTTCGATTGTTGACATGTTAACATATCATTTTGGAAAATTTTACTCTACATATGTACCAATAATTTCATCGAATCTATCAATTTTATATGGAATACATTTCTTTACTGATTTTGTTGATAGCGAAGAAATAGATAAAATGAAGCAAACAAAATATATATATAAAGGATAAGGTAAAATAGAAAAATTCGCTTTGAAGATCTAAACGGAAATATATATCCTGAGTTAAATTGGTTATCGATCAAGACAACAAAATGCTATTATTTAAAACTAGTAATATTTTATAGAATAAAATTTTCCTAACTTCAAATCCTTTAGAATTATACAGATCTACAAGAATAATTTCGAAAAACTGACCACTTTTTGGTTTTTTTAGTAACAATAGAAAATTGGTATAGAGCATGCTTAAATCAACTATAAATAG
>WUQG02282941.1:0-19697 GCA_011317285.2 Androctonus mauritanicus | reverse complement strand
CATCATGGTTAATTAAACTTCTTAATTTTAAGTTTTAATGTATGGAAAAAAACATGTAAGTTATGTAGTTTAACTTTATTAAATTTTAAGTTTTAAAATGTATTTTTTCAACATTTAAAGTTAAAAAGTTTCGTTTTAATGTTAATCTCACTTGTACATAATTTTTATCAACCTCCTTCAAAGACGTATAAACGGGGTTCTACTATATATATATATATAATTTAAAATTTTTTAATTTTTAAAAATTCTGTAATATATTAACGTTACATTGAATCAACGATGTAATTTTAAACTTTGTTATTTTTGACATACGATAAAGGTAAAAAAAAAAAAAAGTTAAGCTTTCATCTTTCGAAAGTGTTGTTGGAAGTGTTTTATCCTCTTTGGCCACAGAATAAAGAAAAAAAAAAAAAGTCTATATAGATCAGATTTATTCTTATTTTTCTCAATCGTTTATTCAAAGACTGAACCAATTTAAGTGCTGATTTTCCAGTGAAAATCACAAAGAAATCTTTTAAATCCAAACTGAAAACAGCTTCAAAGAAAAATTGGATTATTTTACAAATCAGGATATTTGATTTTGATCTTACATCTTCTTTAAATATAACTTATAAAACTATTTTTTTTTTACATTTTTAAAGTCGAAAATAAGTTTTATATATTAATGTTAGAAATAATTTTGTTTGAATTTAATATAATTATAATTAAAAAAAAAAGAAAACAATTTCTCTTCGTTTCGATTTTATATCTATCTACGTAATAATATAAATACAATTATTACGTAACAAATATAATTATTACGTAGTAATATAATTATTATTTTTTCTTTGTTTTTTTAAATCGAAAAATTCTTCTTGAAATTTCAAAGAGTTAAGGATAAATATGCATATGCATGTCTTCAATAGGTAATTATGCATCTAAGGATTCTCTTTGATGAATAATGAGATTATTTATCGTCACTTTTCGCGATTTAAATTAGCAAACGAAGAGGTATAGATCTCATATTAAGAGATTAAAGAGGATTAAAGAGGAGTGAATTAAGATAAATAAATTTTGAATACATCATTTTTCTACCAATGGCCACACACACATATATATATAAAATAAATCTATAGAGCCTATATTAATAAATAAATCCAAAAAATTCAAGCAGAAATATATTTTTTTTAAAAATTGCCATCACGTTTTGCAAATTATATATGCTGAAAATATTCGGAAGTCGTATATTTATGTTTTGACTTCCGAACATCACATCATCATCATCGCAACATCACTCTGGTTGAAAAAAAAATTAAATTTTGTTCAAATTTTAAATTCGTTTATTTAAATTTTATGATTCACTAATAAAATATATATATATATATATAATATTTTGATTAATAATAAACATTAAAAACATCAAACAAAATTCCTGAGTAAACAAGCAGATTTTATATAATTTTCATTGTTAAGATGCGAAACGATAAAATATTAATTTTTAATTATTTTAAGTAATTAAAAAAACATTATATATTTATATAAAGTTTCATACACAACAAAACTGTAATCAATTCGCTCTTTAAAAATGCTGATTTATCACCCGGATTGCATTGCTGTTGTCTGGAAGGCAAGGAAGAAGAAGAAGGAAAAAAAAGAAAGAAAAATCTTTAAAACAGTAGAAAGAACTGATTACTTAACAAAATTAACTTATTCTTCATCTAAAACCCTCGAGATATATTAGCAAAGTTTATAAAGATAATTAAAATTGCAACCCATTGTATATTTTTGCAACTTAAGCTATTTTGGGGATTAAGAGAGGATAATTACTCTGAAGTGGTATAATGATACTCACTTTTGAAATTTAAAAAAAAAAAAAAGAATATCAGAATAATTGTCTAACGATAAAATTTGAAGTTTTAGAAACAATCTGGAGAGTTATTTATGAGAGTTTATTCGACTACAATGAACGATCCAGAAGCATATTTCTTCTTCTCTTTTACAAGGAAAGACTTGCTTTTGAAGATGCGATTCCGACATTCTGTCGACTAGACGAAAGATGGTATGTGATGGTGTCGTTGACCTCTCCCAAGGCCTTACAACTACGTATTCCTTATATTTATCATCTGCTTCTGACACACAAACAGCCAATCCCTTATATCATTCAAGTTTCTAAGGGGAAAAATGGCAATATGCATTACTCTCAATTATAATGCAAATGGTACGCTTTCAATTTAACTTAAAACTTATATATAAGAAATCCCGCTGTCAAACTGCTTTGTTTTACTGTTGTTTAATCTTGTTTAACGAGAGGATAGATTAATTAACATCTGCTTCTTCAGAATATTAAAACGGTTGAGTATGGTTTACACCAGTTTGCCGGATTTAAACTCAATTTATCCTGCTAGAGACTTCTGGCAGTGTGTGTGCTTTTATATAGAAGAGGAAACAGGTGAGTGGAACAGGTTTAATTTCTTTATGATCACAGATCCTGTGGTGGTGATCATAAACTACGTACTAGACCCTATAAAAAGAGTTATATTCATCCTATAAAATAAGAACAACACACTTGTAAAAACCTTAATTGCTAAGTGCTTCTAAGACCACCAGAAAATTTATTTAACCAAATTAAATTTATGTATTTTTTTTTATTTTTTAAATAAATAAAAAAAAACCCAAAATTTTTATATTTTTATCGACGACAATCGATCATTATTATTATTTTTATTATTTTTATTTTTAAAAGATTAATTTTTCAGAGCGAGTCCAGACAAACTCGATTAAAAGTAATCATCATCGTGTTGGTGGTGATGAATCTCTCTTACCTTTCAAATTAAAACCAGGATAAATAAATATATATATAAATAAATTGTTTGTTAATCAAATATATAAGATTGATTGAATATATCAGAGAAGGAGAGAGAGATAGAGAGAGAAGACGAAGACAGAAAAAAAAAAGAAAGAAAGAGTTATTTGCACATAATTAAATTTACGATCTCGATATTTTGTCACATAATGAAGATTTTAATTTATAAAAGTTTTATTACTCGGTTTGGTAAACAATTTTCTCTTAAATTCATCCAAACTTCAATTAAATTGTCTAACTTATACTTTATTACTGTGTTGTTAATAAGTTTTAGAACTATATTAAGCTCAATAGCGTTAAATATATACAGTACACTCACACACACACACACACACATTCGATCTTTATTAATTTTGGAAATTGTTTGTAGTGAAAATTTTATAAATTTCCTTACCTTTTTTATCTCAGAAAGCGGCGTTACATATTAATTAATACATTAAATATTTATTTACATATATACTGTATATATGTTCTGTCGCGTTTGAATAAATTAAGTTATTTATCTCAATTTATCCGGTATGTTTTGAAGTGGAGATAAAATAATAAATTTATTAATACATATTATACTTTTGGGAACAAGCCAGATCTGAAGTGAAGTGAATTAACAAGAGATACATTATTTAGAAAATCATAAATTATCACGGTTCAGTTCCGATACAGACACACCATTTTGCTCCAACACCGTTTGAACTATCGGTAGTTCTAACGGTGATCTAACCAGATTTAAAAAAAATTATATATATATAGATTATAATCTTATAAAACTGTAGCATTCTGTATCATTTGTGATGGTTATTATCGATTTATCGGTACTTTTTTTTTTAAAAAAAACATTTTTTTTTTCCTGTTATATAATCTGATTTCTTCGTGTTTACGATACTTACTCGTTTTGTTACAACCAATATTATTTTTACCAATAAAATACACACAGTTTTTCATCACTAACATTCCCTTTCTGTCAATAAGGAGTAAAGGAAAAAAAGAAAAAAAAAGGAAGAAAAAATAGTATTCTTTAGGTTGGTTACAGAAAGAGTGTTTGTGATGTGTACTTGGCTATCCTCCAGCACAAAAGTATAAAAATACTGTCCCTTAGTGACAGGCAAAAGATTAATCATACTATTAATTCAACACTGAAGACGTTAAAAGATGGACTTTAGCTTTCTTGAAGTGTAAAGATGGCTATGCTGGTCGATAAGATTTGTCGTGGAAATAAGATAATGCATCTCAAATTGGAAAATAGAAGCCAGTCTTCTTTTAGTGGTTATTTTTTTTTGTTGTTTTTTTTATTATTTATGAATTTTTCAGTAGCTTTTATAGCTTATAAAAATCCTGGATGTAACGTAGACCATCACAAATGGATCGCTTTTCTTATCTAAATTCGTAATTTGCTTACAGACTAGATCTATATAGTACTTACGTTTTTATGTTTTTTTTTATTATTATTTATGATATATGCATACATTTATGTATATTTTTTTTAATGATAAAATATGAATTTAAGATTATCTCCATAATTTTATTAATAAAATTTTATTTATGTAGGTTACGTTAACATCGCACCGAAGACAAAATGGGGTAAACTGATGACAATAGCATATGCTATGTTTGGAATACCGCTGATGTTCCTTTACCTAACCAACGTTGGAAATATTTTAGCCAAAACTTTCAAGTATATCTACGGAAAATTATGTAACCGAAACAATAAAAACAAACAGAAAAGAAGAAAACCACCGATTGAACAGTATCAGATCCACCATATAGTTCTACGCGACAATACTCCTAATGCTCACAATTCTATAGATCCGAGTCTGCCTACCAAATTTAACGTAGCTTACGAAGGAGATCATAAGCCGGTCTGTTTGAGAGATGATCCACAAGACGACATAGAAATCCCACAGAAAATCAAAGTATCGGTACCGATTTACCTATGTGTGGTTATCATAACATGCTACATCTGCGGAGGAGCAGGAATCTTTTCCATCTGGGAAGGTTGGGATTACTTAGACGGTTCTTACTTCTGTTTCGTAACATTGAGCACCATAGGATTTGGAGATTTGGTACCCGGATATACAATCGCTTCCGATAGTGGCACACAAGAAAAATTGGTCATATGCTCTCTATATCTATTAGGTGGCATGGCTTTGATAGCCATGTGCTTCAATCTGGTTCAAGAGGAGGTGGTCAAGAAAGTGAGGACTGTCGGAAAGAAAATGGGAATTATGAAAGATGACGACGAAACCGAAGACTGAACGGAAGAAGAAACTAAATCATTGTGCCTTACCCACCCGATATAAAGATTATCTTGAAGAAAAAGAAGAAAAAAGAAGAAAAAAACAGAAGAAGAAAATCTCGAAATATGCCGAGTGCGGCAATATAATCAACAGTGTTTGCTCATTTTGCTAACACATCAAGACAAGTCATACACATTCCACAAAAAAAAATATCCCATTCTGTCCACGCGTATTCCTGGAAATTATTAAAAAAAAAAAAACTGAAAACAGTAAAAAGGAAACGAAATATTCGAAGTGGAACTGATTAACGTGTTCGGTTTTCATTTTGTTAAAGAACATCTTGTGGCGTGAATGCTTTCTAAGTTAATAAAGGAAATTCAAATAATAACAATTAAACTTATATATATAAATATATACATTTTTTTTTATTACATTTACTTTTATTAATTGTTATAAAACTTTTAAATCCATTAAATTAACAAAATATAACATAAAAGTCATTTTATACGGTTGCAGTTAAAAGCTGGTAAGAATGCATTATGGAGAGTGAATAATCATTAAGGTTAAATGAATGTTACGTCTCTTTGGAGAAGTTGCGAAACAACATTCTCCAATTCTTATTAATGACGTAAGGGATTATATACAACGACGTAAATTAATTCTTGGTTAATGTATTATATCGAATTATTTTTATTTTTTTTTAAAACTGGATTTTTAGTTCGAACGAATATTATTAACAAATCTCGTATTGTTTTGTCTGGAAAAGTAAATCTGACAGAAAAGCAATAACCACCATAAATATTTCGATCGATACAAAGAGCATAATAAGCAAAAAAAAAGCAAAAAATTGATAAATAAAATGATTAATTTTTGTCTTTTCTGATTGATGTCGATGAAAACGTATTTTTTTTTTATATCAAAAGAGGATTTTCTCGATTTTTTTTTATTTCTTCCATCCGACCACACGAAATTCAATTATATAAAAAAAAAGTATTTGTAGTTATTGTTATCTTTGTTTTTTTAATATATATATATATATTTAAACTTCTATCGTGGTTTTTTCTCATCAATTAAAATTTATAACCACAATAAACATAAATGGTAAACAAAAATCTGTTTGTTTTTAATAAATCAAGCAGTTGTCATCTAAATAATATCCGAGCGAAGTATACTAGAAATCACGTTTTTTTTTTTTTTTCTTTAAGATAATATTTTTAACGAATAAAACAATAAAAATGTCCGTTTTTTAAAGGTGACACTTCTTAAAAAAAAAGATAAAAAAAAAGAGAAAGGAATCATATCGTGGAAGAACCTTAAAGAAAGGAAATATGAGTGTAAGTAAAAACTTTATCTCTTTTTTTGTGAAAGGCAGCAGCTGCTTTAGAAATGTTTCTTTATCATTGTCCATCATCATAAAAAAACTGATCGAAAGAAACGGTTCTCCATCTCAAATTGCTGATAATTTTACTGAGGAATACCTACTTTTCATGGTGGAAATGTAAGATGTTGCATAATCTGTCATTCCTATTGTCACTTGTAGAGCTGCTATCTTCTCCCTAACAATAAATTATCTTTAAAAAAAAAAAAAAACAAAATTGCATAACTATCAATTAATCCTATATACGAGTATATATATATATATATAGAGAGAAGCCATTTTTGTTCACTAACACGCGTAGAAAGTTATTGTTATTAAGTATAATTTACAATAATTTTTAATAATTATTCTTTTTTTTTTTTGTTCTATATATGTATTCAGTTTTATTTTTATTTTTTTTTACTGAATAATTGAAGTGACTGGCAGCAAAATCCATTCATGTAAAACTTGATTCGGTTTCTGAGTTGGTGTGATTCCAAATGACGTTAAGGTTCATCGATTTTTTATTTTATTTTATTTTTTTTTCCTCTCTCTCTGTACGTTTTTCAGAATCAGGAGACGTCAAGTCAGAATCCATCTAGCTTAAATTTTATTTTCAATAATCCCATTTTTAAACGTATTTTGCGATAAAGTCATTAGAAAACGTATAAGAAGATTAAATTAAAATTTTTACTCCGTTCAACAAATATCTTTATTTTATTTTTGTTTATATAATAACACTGTTAACATAATTTTTAAATATTTAGAAATTAATAAAATAAAATTTATAATTAAGATTTTTAAAAATCGTATTTTTCACAGTAAAGATGCGGAAGATGAAATTTTTGACGTTGCATCTATACGTTTACAAGTACTTAAAAAATTTTTTTATAAAAATTTAATAATTAAAAAATAAAATAAAAATAATAAAAAAAAATCTTAAAATTTAAATATTTTCACAAATTTTTATAATTAAATTAAAATAAATAAATAAATAAAATATTTATTTTATTGGATTTTTTTTTTAATATACGAGTTCATTAAATTTTTTTTTATAATTTTTTAAAAATATTTTTATACTTTTATTCGGAACATAAAACTTTTGTTAATTAAAAAAATATTAAATTAAATACTTCAATTTTTTTTTAATACACTATTTTCTGAATTATAAATTGACTTTTTAATGGTTTCGGTTATTTTAAGGAAAAATTAATTCTTAAATTTAAAAAAAAAAAAAAAAAGTTTTAAAGATTAATAGTGCGAGCAAAAAAAAAAAATCATTTTTCATCTTTTAAAAAGTTAATTTTCCTTCAATTTTTCAAGTGATTTTTTAAGTGCAAAAACTATTAATTTTCCTAAGGACATGAATATTAAGAGAAAAGTAATTTTTGTTGTTACGTGTGTCTTAAAAATTTTATCCAAATTTTAGTAGACAAAAAAAAAATTATTATTATATATATAGAATAATAAAATTTGCGCATTCTCTACGTAAAGAAAGAACTCCAAAATATAAAGCAAAACAAAACAAAAAAAAAATGTTTAAACAGCTTACTAAACAGTTATTTAACCACTTTAAAAAAATAATTAAACACACTTCACTGTTATGATTAATTAAAATAAATTCGTTCCATGTTATCATGTAAAAAAATATCTAAAATTTGAAGAACGTTAAACATTTTCCCTTATGATAATAAATGCATTTAAATCAAACCAAGTCGTTTCATATGGTCATGAACGATTGAATTTGACAAAAATCAATCTCATAGCAATTTCTCGTGTGTTATTTGGCAGTTTACTTCAACTTATTTTGTCTTCATCAGCTTCAACTGGCCTTCCAGAATGTGATGCATCTTTAATATCGAAAATTTTCAAAACAAAATTGCAAACCATTGGCATTCTATTAACATATCTTCTTCATAATAAAATTCTTTTCGGTAATAAAAAAGCAAAATATGCTGAAAATGCTGCTGTTTGTTTTCCATTTTTGATACGACAACAAAAAAGCAATTGCACAGAATCAAACAAGTCTTTTTTTATAAATAAATCTTGAAATGTCAGCTATCAAAATGTATAATGACAATATGGCTTAAAATGAAATTGGAGGGTTAAAAATACAACTAACACCACTCATGGGAAAAGAATAAAATTGCTTTCCGAACAACCCTATAGTTTCTGCAATTTATTTTTTGATATTCTAATTTATTAAAATTTTAATTGTTTTAAGATAGCATTGCTTATCATAAAACAATGAGCTAATGCATATTAGTGGTTCCAAAGCATTCTCTATTCATCTTTCAGGTAGCAAACCCAACAAAAGCTAAGTACTGTATATTGATCCTGAATACATGACATGATGAGGATGAAAAAGAGTATATGACACTGAGTATATAGAGGAAATGGACTCTTCCTTATACAACATCAACTGAATAATTAGAGAATATCTAACAAAGTATCTAAAATATTAGGTTAAAGCAAAAGTTGAATAACCAAGTTATTTGAAAAATTTAACAACTTAAGTTAGAATTCATTAAAAATTATGGTAAAAAATTATTTGGTTTCCTTTGTTCCATTTAACATTAGATATATGAAGGATTACAAGCCAGAAGTTACTAATTCACAACAAGAAAGTTAATAGGATTAATTATAATTGTTTTTATGCAAAAATTCTCTAATAACATTGCATTGAAGAATTTCTTATATAGAATTTTTGCTTTATGTAGTTCTAAATGTTCTAATATAAATCTAGTATTTATAGACTTTGATCTAATATTTTAGGAATGACATTAGTGGCAAAGAGAATAATTGATACTATAACCATTTTATAAATATACAATTGGTCTTTATTTCTATGTACAAATTGGTATACTTTGCAAGTAGTTTCAGATAAACTACTCTTTCTTACATGGATAGCAGTCACTTTTAAATCTCATCACAAGTTGGCCAATACCCATGATAGTGTTAACCAGAAGAATGAAGAATGTGCTTAAATGGATAGACTGGCTGTACTGAGTGTAAATAATTTTTATTACAGATGTCAATGTTTATGAAATATATAATTTTCTGTTCTTTGTCTGTCTGTTTTTGTTCACATTGGCTGGATTTAGAACAATAGAAACAAAAAAATATTATCATAGTTCAAATTTATATATGGATAAGAAAATATATTATATTAGAAATTTGCACCTTTGGAATAACATGCAATGATTGTTTTATGAAGTTAAATAGTTCTATATTATTGCAAAAGTATTTAGAAAATGCAGTAAGAAGATAACTGTTACTCATTTTATCAGTATATATCAAGCTTTGATTCAATACCAGTCCTCTAGTGAAAGATGAAACAAATTTTCTCTTAAAAATCAATCCACACACAGTAAATTTGATATGAAAATATATCTGATAAAATCAGTTAAGTAAATAAAGAAGAAAATCAGTAAAATAATCAATTATTCATATAATTGAAGTGGCAATAAATATCTAAACAATGAAATATTTTACCAAAATAATTTGAGGATTCAATATGCAAGAAATATCTATTAAAATAAGAGATTAAAAAATATTATAAAAAGCAAAATAAATCATTTATTTAAATAAATTACAATGGATAATTAATCAATGATGAATCAGTTTCTTCACAAAAGTAAAATTATCTTAACCAAACAAAAAAGTGTTATATATTTATCAGTTCATTAAATTGAAAATTTATAAACTGAGGGATATTTGTAATACAGCTGAGGATGAATCTTGGAAAGGATTGAAAATGTTCTTATTAATAAACATTTACTATCAATAGTACAGAATAAGATGTGGCTTTCTTAATAATCAAGATATATAGTACAGATATTTCTTTGTCATTTAGAACCTGTTGTAAAATTATTTAGTCTATAACAAGTTATTGCTTATATCTTTGAAATTTCCTGTTTTTCGTTTTGTTAGTAAATTATTTTTAAAATAATTTGTTAGAATTCTATGAAGTAAAAATTTTGTGTAGTGTAAGCAAGCATGTAATTGGTCTATACTGTAACAGATTTTTAATGACTGTGCTTTGAAATTTCATGTGCATAATGGCATGAGTAAGAAACAACAATATATATCTGATATTTTAATGAACTCTAAAAATATGATGAGCAGTGTATTGATGAGCACAGATGAAATTTTTGTGCAAGTAATTTTTAATTTCATTTATTTCATTTTTCAATTATGAATTTCATGTATTACTTGAAAGACTTTCTCTGGAAGTATATTTATGTATTATGTTTGTAATTATTATTGTGTTAAACATTAAACCAGGATACATTTGAATTGTCATTTCCTGAGATCAGAGAAATAATCAATCATTTTCTAGTGGTTGCTTTGTTGAAAGATGCAGTTTTGATTGTGTCTTGATTCTTGCTTAAATTTCTCTAAATTTTTTCTCATTTTTACAAATAAAGTATTTTGTTGTTTTCTCTTTGCAAATTCCTTACATAATTTTTATTTTGAATAAATATTAAGTGCTTATTTCAGAATATCAATGCATTTAGTTGTATATATGTTATGGACAAAGTGATTAATATGTGCATTATTTATATTTATAATGTCTGGCTATTATGAATAATGATAAACAAAATTGGGCATTGTAATAAATTTCACATTGTTTATCATAATCTATCACATTGGCAGGTCAGTATGAATATTGCTATCATATGATCAGGAAAAATGATGAGGACAATATCTTTTCATCAATATTAAAAGTGGTAAGGGTTGGAAAAGAGAGAACTGATCATTCTTATCCTTTAAGTTGATTTTTATGATTTTATCATAACATTGACAGAATTGTAAAATTTTATTAATAATACATTTTGTTAATATTAATTAAAACAATTAATAATACTTACCTTTCAAAAATATTCTAGTTTATGAAATTTTCACAAATTATTGTTACAAGCTATTGCAAAGGAATTGCCAAAATAAACTTATTTTAATTATTATATAGTGTCTGTTGATCTATTAAAGATTTTTTATATAATTAATCGTACATAAATATAGTAAAGCATCAATTATCTGGAGTAATTGTTACCAGGGTATCTAGATAATCAATGCTTTACTATAATATGATTAAATTTTTTAAATTTATTACAATACCCAATTTTGTTTGTCATTATTCATAATAGCTAGGCATTATAAATAATATCTGAATTAATCACTTTGTCCATAACATATATATTGTATTCTTTATATGCATATTTTTATATTTATAAAAATCTTATTAGCATGTTTAAAAATCTTTTTGCTTTTGTTATCAAGCTTACATGATGTTATTCAGAATCAAATCCATATCTGATGATGATATACTGATTTTTATATCTATGTATGAACTATTCCATTCAATAATTCATACACAGATATGAAAATGAGCCACAAATAATTTATCTCAAAGGATATTAAACTGCTCCATAGCATATCATGGTGTGTGTATGGTGTTGCATATATTGTGTTTGTTCAAATATTAAGAAATTTATTTTTGTTTAAAATATTTGTAATCTATTATTTGGTACTGTTTTATTTTGAGATCAAGTATCTTTCTGTCAGATCTATATTCTGAAACTGAGTTAATGTTATAATGAATTCATATTATAACTGATTCAAAATATGTATATTATTTTTATTTATATGTTGTTTTGCATATTCCATTATTGAATATATTGAATATTGTTATTTTTAACATCACATACATTCTCATTGTGTATCATTGTTTGTGTATTTTGTAATTGTTACTTCAATGTCATATGAATATTAAGGAATTTTTTATTCTTTGTTATCATCATTGTCAAAAGATTAGATCAGCTTTTTATATAGTGAAAAAATACCTTAGGAACAACTCACAAATGAAACTTTTTTACATAAATAATCACTGCTACTTTTTATGATATATAATGATCCATAATTCTTTGTTTTGTAACATTTCAATGTGGATAATGTGTTATGAAAAATGAAGGAAATTTTTGTCTGTACATTTCATGTTTTTCATAATGTATTTATTTATTTCTCCTGTCCATACCACATATTTATGAGGCTTCCTAGTCTGGTAGTCATCGATAAAGCAATAGCACTGGATATTATAACTAACAAGGAGAGGACACAGCTGATTACCCACTGATTTTGATGAAACTGAACTGATGTAATCTAGAAAAAAATATTGGATACGTGTCCAAGTGTAAATCACAGTATACAATTATGGGATTGGATCATATAAAAGAATTATGCTAAATTTGATATTTATAGCTTTCATTGTTAGGAGCTTGCTCAATAGAAACAAATAATGCAAAATGTTTTAAAATTTTTTAAAACTTTGTATATGTTTTTAAAATAACTATGGTTTCTAGCACTATACACAGTAATTAAATCTTTTTTTTTTTAAATAAATAAAATCTTTAATAGCAAGAAAGTTTTTGATCAATTTCTCAATCCTCTTCAGTTGATTATTAAAAGAATAAAGCAATATAAATATTCATTTTATTTGACCAATCTTTTTTTTTACTTATAGAGAGAATAAAAACTATAATTAAAATGAGTTTTATTTCATATTAGTAATTTTTACTTACTAGCACAAACAGGTATATCAGAATCCCATTTTCCAGGATATATGCATTTGGCAAGAGATCTTCCAATCAATTTATAGCCAGGATCACAATCATAAATTACTATATTCTCTTTTTTTCCGTTTATTATTGTTGCTATTCCATTAGCTGGATTTTGAACCTCCGGACAAACTATTTCTATAAATAAAGTTTATTTTTATGTTAAATGAAGGATTTAATGCTGATGAGAATAAATTCAAAATCTACTTTTTAAATAATCATTTTTCACTATGATGAAACTAATTCTTTAAAAAGAAATACCAATAACTTCATCTGAGAGAAAAACTGATTTTTAAATAAACAATTGTTGTCAGATGATTTATCATATGAAAATTAATTTCAATTTAATTTCATAAAATTTGTTTTATAATTTAATTCACTTCATCATCAAACTATTTCAAATAATAAATGTTAATACCTAAAATACAATCCTTACAATTTGATAAAATTTGTTTTTTAGTAATAAAATCACAAAGGAAAAAACAGAATTAAAAAAAATTTATAATTTTAATAACATTTATAAAATTATTACATAAATTTTATTTATAAAAAAAAAAGATATGTATTAATTTAGTATTTTAAACAATTAGAAAAATTTGTCACTTTAAAAATATAGCTATCTAGTAGTTATTTTGTACAAATTTAATATACATGATAATATAACAATTTCAGCCTTATCAAAAGTTTAATATAGTATCTAACAAATTTAGCAATTAAACAATAACTTTATTAATAATTTTATTACAGTATTCAATATCCATTCTAATTTGCTAACTTTTAAAAATAAATAAAATTCTCTTTGTATGTAAAAATTATAAAATATAAAATAAATTTTAGTAAAATTTTAACTGTTTTATTCATGTATAAATCTAATTTTATATATTATTATAGTTATTGCATTTTGGTGTTACAAGTAAATATTTTATTTTATTAATTAATATGTAAAACTTAAAATATAAAAAAGAAACAGATTTAAGTATAATATAAGTAATTTTTTATGAATGATATAAACACAAACATATTATAAAATAAACTGAATTAATTTTCATTTTAATGAAATTCTTATACATTTCAAAAAAGTTAATAGTTTAATAGAATTCTATTATAAATGAAGTTATACATTGGATCCTCATTTAATATCAAGATCAAGTTCCTGAAAATCAAAATCAGCTAATTAAACCATAAACTTCATTGATTTAACACACAAATTTTCCAAGGATGAGTTCCATATTCAATCCAAGATCCTATGAATGGAAAGCTAAAGAATTTGTACTCAGTTAATCTGTCCTATGTGTTATATAATTTAATTAACATAATGCTCATAGACAGTATTATATACTCCAGTTAGTGCTCATATAAAATATATATCTTATTTTTTATAATTATAGGTTTTCATCTTGTTTTATCTCTGTTATGAAGGGAAATATAGGAAAACAGGGTTTTATTCTGTTTTGTTGCCTTAAAATTTTAAATTTTTTATTAATTAATTTAATTTTTGCTGGCAGCATAACAAAAAAATAATATTAAATGAGGCAATGTTAAATGAGGACTCATTATATTTTTTCACAATTTTAAAAGTTTGTTTTCTTCTAAAGAATCTCATATATTTCAAATCATTTAAAAAAAATGAACTATATAACAAATCAGTCATATCTCTTAATAATGGCAATCCATTATAAATGCTGTAAAATATCAAAATATTTAAAGAATTTAATATCTTTAATTGTAATGTTGTAAAAAAAATATTGAAATTTATGTAGAAATTTTAATGTGTTTCAATCTAGCCTTTATAGCTAAACATTAAAGTAAAAGGTAAATATTAAAATTATTAATAAAATTAATATTTAACAACACCGGATCTAGATATTTTGTCACCTGAGATGATATTAGAAAATGGCACTTCTCTCCTCTTCACTCACACACATTAATACATTAACATATCTAATAATTTTGAACCAGGAATATAATGATGTCAGATACATAGTCATTGAGAAACATACAAAAAACTTGGGTTGGGTTGGGAGATTGTAAACCTAGATTGATTAAATATAATTTAATCAGGATTATAAAACGCTTTTAATGAAAATAAAATTGTATCTATGTTAAAAACAATAATAATAAATAAAATATATTTGTGATTATGATATCTTGATTTTGATATGCCAATGTGGTAAAACATGAAGGAAACATAAATATATATTTATTTTGTTTAAGCAAATTGTCATTCAATCATGTAAATAATAACAATTTAATTCACACTGGTTTCTCTCTTCCTTGATAAGTATTATGTGTTATAAAAATACATCATTGTCTTTATAGACCAACTCTATAACATGAAATATTGTCAAGATAAATATAATTAAGTTTGTGTGTGAAATTGCAATTGCATTTTTGCATCCTCTCATAATTTTTGCCATAGGCAACTGCCTTGCTTACTTCACCCTAGATCTGATGCTGATGTTTAATTCCAAAGTTTGTTAGATATATTTTTATTCTTTGCTAAATTATTGTTATCTTAGAAACTGGTTACATTATCTTTTAACAATATTTGTATGCATAGAAAATATTAGGATATCAAATGCGATCAACATTTTTTATGAAATTGTTTCAAATGATAGTGATCTTAATCATTAGATTTTCAATATCTTATATTTATTTGCATATATACAAAGCTCTTCATATAATTCCCTAATATCATGAACTGAAGTTTGAATAATTTGGTTATCAAGTAATCAACTCTCTATACCAAATTTCAATGGTCATAAAATATTTAATTAGTATATCACACATTTTATGGGACCAGTGTGAAGATCAATATTTGTTAAAAGATATTATCATCACAAATAATTCAACAAATATTTTAAACTTTTTGAATTATTTGTGTTATTATATGAGCAGCAGAATTTGAAAGTTTAAGGTAACATTTATTATTACTGTCTTACAATTATTTTCATATATAGGTCATAAGTAATTCTTTCTTAATAACAAAAAGCCAAATACTATGTCATATAAGTTTGTGTAAAGTGATAAATAATTAAAAAAAAATCAGATTAATTCATTAATTATTTAATTATATTTTAATTTAAGGGTTGCTTCATACAAAATTCCAGTTATCATTTTACACAATTCAAGCATTTGAAAAAAATATATGATTTAAATTTTCAACTTAAATCATATCATTTAAAATTAATAGTTACATATATTTTAAAAGAGCGTAAACCATACAATTTTGTTCATAAAATTAATAATTATTTCAGGTAAGAAAAAACTATTCATTTAAATAATTGAAATAGTTTACAGTGAGTAGTTTTCGCAACAATTCTCAATATTATTGTTATGATAACCAATACATTTATTATATATTTTTAAAAGTGAAAATAAAAATTTCACTATAATATTATGTAAATAAGGAGACTTATTCAATTGTAAAAGAATGATATCATGAATCAATAAAGTTTAAATAGGTCAACTTTTTTTAAATTGTTTCAAATGATGATGAAACAATTTCATGTATGAACTGATGATTAAAGATCATCAGATTTTCAATATATTATATTATTTGCATATATACAAACTTCTTTGTGAATTTAAAAGTTTATTTCATTTAATAATTTGGAAACAAATAGTTTGAATAAATAAAATTATTATTATTATTATTATTATATTTTTGAGAATTAGTTTGAAATTAAAAGCTGACATTGTAAGAGATATGAATTCTTAAAGAAAAAATTATTAATTTAAATTTAAATTTTGTTAGGTTCTTTCTTTAAATAATAATTTATTTATATGTCAAAAGTTACACTGTATTTAGATATTACATTTATAATTTAATTGCAATTTCCTGTATTCATTTCAGATTTTTTTTATATTATTATCTATTAACTTGTAATTTTTGTGTGTTATTCAAAATTGAACTAAGAATTTTTATTAATAACTTGTATCTAGATATAGATTAATGAATTTTACTTCATTAAAAAACAAATTAGATATATTATTATGGATAAAATTAACAAGTTCTATTTCTTATAAAATAAACTTTAAATGTTCAGTTCCTATATTTATATAACATTATCAAAAAATAATATATATAAAATAACAGATCATCCCAAAAGTAATGTCATGTTTAACATTAACACAGAGTTATTTAAATAATAATTTATGTATGTTGTTCTTGCAAGGTGAAATTCCATAGAATGAGGTCATCTGAACTTAGTGGTATTTATAAAGCTCATAATTGCTATGAACTTTCTTCTCAATCCTATTTATAAAGCTTTAAAAATTCATGTTTAGACAAGGTGAGGCACATTTGAACATATATAGTATAAAAAATGACTACGTTTGGGATGGCCTGATATTTTCATCACTGTTTGTGCTTTAATATTTTCTAAGTGGCAGATGAGTAGGTATCTTATATTTGAAAATGTTTTTTGGTATCATATTAACTGCATAAATAAAATATATAGATGTCCCCTGATTTATTTAAATAATAATAAAAGGTTTTTTGTGTAATCCAAATTTTTCAAAAATCAGAAAAATGATTTTTGATAAAACTTTCAAATTAAAAATTCCCAGGATTAGATGAACTGTAGGAAGTTTTCTGAGTATATTGTTGATTTTTATTCATTCTGTTTCATATTAAAATATATTATTTTATATTTTCTTATAAAATAAGAAAATTAGTTCTGTATGTTTTTTATGTAAAACAATATTCAAGTTTATAATATAAATATCTTTACAACATAATTCAATATATTAAATAAATGGTTTATCATAATCCATAAACAAATAAAATAAACTAACCTGTACATTTGGGAAATATTCCTGACCATTTTTTTTCAACATCACATTTTAATGAATTATCACCTTCTATATGAAATCCATCTTTACATTTATAATTGGCTACTGATCCAAATTCTGTAGAAACATAGCTAACTGTACCATTTTCTATATCTTTTGGTTTTGGGCATGTGATAACTAAATATATAGAAATATAAAAAAATTGGATTTATTTATAAAATATTTAAGTATATAATATAAAATTCATATACTTTACTAATTATTTTTCAATTTTTTTTTTTTTTTTTTGAAATATTACTTTTGCATTTTGGAGGATTGCCAGTCCATTCTCCATCTGTTCCACAGTAACGTACGTTAATACCCTTTAGTTCGTACCCAACGTTACATATATACTTGACTGAATTCGGAAAAGTGTATCGACTTCCCTCGATCCATCCATTTTCGATTGATTGTGGTACTCCACAGGTTATTGCTAAATGATGAAAATGTTCATTTTCAGTAAGTTTTAAAATATAAGAAATTCATAAGCATATATCATGATATTGTAAACTAAAAAAATGATATTAAGCATGTGATGTTCTATTAAAATATTTAATATATATGATCGGCCAGTTTTTTATCGACACGTGTTGAGTTGACGATTAATTAAAATACAATATAAAAAATTTTAAATATTTTATTTCATTCAATGTTTTTTCTTTTTTCTTTTTTTTATGCAAGTTTTAACAGTTCGCTTTTAGCTCTTTGCCAGTTTGTTTTAAAATTCCGACCTCAAATTTTTAAATGTTGCCAAATGTTGAATTCAGTATATTTTAATTTTTTAATTTATTAAACTAATTATAATTTTACTGTTAATTATTTAAATTATAATAAAATAGAATTCAATCAAAACTAACGCTATGAAATACGGTAGTGATTTTCTAACAAAAAAATATAACTTTATGAGATATATAAGACACATAGAGATAGAAGTAGACATAGAGGGCGGATACACTGGTAACGTTGAAGCATGGTCTATAGATATATGGTTGAGGAAACCGACCGCCATATTGGATTAGAAAGGCGAGGCAGCGATGTATACAGATTTTTCATTTTTTCTTTATGAAACACACAATATATGCATATATTGCGCGTTACGTGTTACGCATAACCGCGTAACGCGTATATTAAAATAACGCGAGTATATTTTAAAATAACGCGTTATAATATGCTAACGCATATTATATTGCGTTATGCAATATATGCATATATTGCATATATTCGACCATTTCGTAAAGAAAAAATGAAAAATTTCTATACATCGCTGCCCCGCCTTTCTAATCCAATATGGCGGGCGTTTCCTCAACTGCTTCCATTCTGCGCCCTCTAGATATACTACTTCTATCTCTATGATAAGACATCACTTCCTTAACATTCATAAAATACTGTTTTATTTTCTATGTTTGTTTTTACATATTTTGATTTCATTTTAGTTTGAGATGAAAACTGAAATTCAGTAAATAAATGAAATAAATTGATCAGATATGATTCTTTTTCCTCCATATTTTACGCTCCTTTCCAATCAGGAAGATTACTAAGGAGTGGGGCCAATTCCAACCACGGGCTGCACCCACACCCGTGGAAGGGGGCCGGATGGTGAAGGACGGAGATCACCGGGCAGGCCCATCACCCCGAAAAACTTTTCAGGAGTTATCAGACCCGGGACGCAAACCCGGATTCTCCTGCGTGGCACGCCGACAGCATTACCACTCGGCCATCCGGCCGCCTGCAATTCGACATTTTTTTTTGGTCAACAGAAGACGCCACTTTCCATTCATGAAGAATACTAAGTGGCGGGGCGAAACAAGCCCTTC
>WUQG02282830.1:0-19698 GCA_011317285.2 Androctonus mauritanicus | reverse complement strand
TCTAATACAATGCTTAAACTTTTATGTTGAGTTCGCCCTTCGCTTAAAACTTGAAACACATTTTTCTCAAAATCAGCATTTGTTGAGTTCACCCTTAGTATCCGCAACGCCTCATATGTTATTTACAAACTGTGCATTCAGGAAAATTTAAGAAAATTAATTTCTTTAAACAAACAAAATTTGTTTTAATAAATGTCTATCACAATTCGAAATAGCATTTTATAATATGTAGAAATTCAAACAGTACCACAAAAAAAAATTGTTTTATAAAATTATTTGATGCTTAGCATGTTACAATCATAAAAAAAATGATGACAGATTTCTGATATGGAACATCAACTTATTTTAGAAATTGATATGGAGCATTTATTTTTATGCTGTTAATATTTTTAACAAACTTTGCTTTATAATTTGGCTTTTACAATATTTTCATTATAGATTTATAATAAAATCTGAATAATTTTCTATGTTCATAGTTCCATCAATGAAATATCTGTCAAAAAAGGAAAAAGGAGAAAATGACACAAATAGATCAGTAAATAGATAACATATTTCTTTAATTCTAACTTGCTATTATATTTGTTAATAATAATCAAAATATCACTACAAAATAATTTATAATTATCATTGCAGTATAAAACTTTGACAAACAAAATAGTCAATTTATATTAATTTTAATTCTATGAAACTTTTAAATTAATAACTGCATCAATAAAATATCTTATATAAAAGATGTAGTTATTAGCTTAGAAGTTTCATAAAATATAAATTAATGTAAATTAACTACTATTCATCAAAGTTTTAATATTGCAATAATTATTATAAATTATTTTGTAATCTATTTTGATTATTATTAACAAATATACCATATTACTTCAATCCTAATATGCTATCATTTATTGGTTTATTTATGTAATTTTTCTTTTTCCCTATTTTTGATTAATGAAACTATGAATATGGAAAATTATCCAAATTTTATTATAAATTTAGAATAAAAAAACTGTAAAATCCAAATTATAAAGCAAAATTATTTAACATATTAACAACATAAAAATAAGAAGTACTTCATATTTTAACTGCTAATCTTTCATTCACAGTAGAATATTGTTTATGAACAGTAAAGTCAAAATGCAATAAAAAGTTTAACTGTGCCAAATCTTAAGAAATTGTGCAGTTTATTTTCACATTGATCACAAAAATATTCTTTGGTTAGGTTAACATTATATCATGAATAAAGATAACCACTGCTACAGTTAGTGGATGTTTATAATTGCTAAGTTAAATAAACATAAAATATTACTATTGAAAATTAAATAATAATTAAAATGGAAATAAAATGATATGAAGTAATTGGAAAATATTCAATTTTTCACAAATTAGGCATAGCTATATGCAGTTAATTCTCAATTTGAAACCATTTAAGTCGTTTATAATGTAATTCCTATATTCACTTAACCCTCTCACTTAGCAAACAGGTTTACCAGTCTCAACTAATACATTATAACAGAGTATACTTGTATATTGTAAATTTTTTATTTATTCAAGCAAATACAGGAAAAAAGAAAAAAAATTAATAGCTATAAAATTGGAACTTTAGGCCCCATTCACATTATTGAGCTGATCATAGTTTGATCTCTCTCTGCTCTCAGTCCAGTCATTTTACATGTTCACATATTTGCTCACCAGTAAGTCTGAAACCAGTCTCTATGTTGATGTAGTTGTTGTGTGTTATAGAAAATTTTTATCTGAGGAATTAGCAATTATTGTATTAAATTTTTCATCTGAAGAGTTATCAATTACGGCTATCCTTTTTGATGTGGAAGAAAATATTAAACAAAAAAAAGGCAAAAAGAAGGATATGGGTATATCCAAGTTTAACAAATAAAACTTGAAGGAAAATATTATACCCTGTATCCTTATTTAATAGATGATAATAAATTTATAAAATATTTTCAAATGGATTTTCTTACAATTATTATCACTATAATATGGTGATTAGAAGTTATATAAACCTAATGTTTTTGACCAATTCAATGAGCATTTCATATAAAATGAAAAAATAGCTATATTAATTTCACTTTGTATATATTTATGCAGATAAACTTGAAAGTAAATAATATTAATTAATTTATAAACATCCTTTTTTAGAATTCCATATAGGTTTTCCATTATTCATAAGTAAATACTTTTCTTAAACTTTTAAAGCAATAAAAGTGCTGGAATGATTGTTAATCAAACAAAGAAGGCAATTCAACTATCAGTATTATTCCAGACAAGTTCAGTAAGGTTCTGGTGAAATATGCTTTCCTATCAACCTTGACTGGAGCATCATTGGACAAGACTTGACTGTTATCTATAGTGTGAATAGGCTTGTTACAAACGATGAAGAAATATTTAACTGAATTGAGAGCGGAGAGAGAACTAACTGTGAACGGCTTTATAGTGTGAATTGGGCGTTATTGTTCATCACTAAAATGCACTGTGTGATCATAGTTCATATTCACTTAGATAAACTTAGATAATTTTCTCCAGTTTTGATTCACCAACATATGCAAAAAGAAAAGAATGCAAATTTTATTATAGATCTAAAATTAAAATGCAATATTAGAATAATTTTTCTAAACATTTCTTACATTTAATAAAGAAAAATTAAAAATAAATTCAAAAATAAAAAAGTTGTTTTAGAAATGTTTTTTAGTAGTTCTATCATTTTGTATTAGAGACCTAATGTATAGGGCTCACAATACCAGCCAAAATCTTAATACTGATATTTCAATATTTTTAATTATGAAACCAGAATTCCAGAATTAATATTGGTATTCCAAAACTTTTTTTTCAATAAATTTTAATATAATAAATACTGTATCTTGACAAAAAATTACTAAAAATAATTTTGAAAAACTATTTTTAGTAGTGATACTATAAATTTGTTTTTTAATTTCATGATGCATTCAGGTTTCTGTTATATTTATATTACATATAACAATTCCTTGGCTAAAAATTATTGCTGCTGATTTATTAATAATAATCTTTATTCATCTAATGTATAAATTGAATAAAATAAATAATCTCTATGAAGCAAAAAGATTTATACAAAAAAAAAGCTTTCAAAATATCACAATATATTTAATTCTTTAAATATATTATGATATTCTGAAAGTTTGTCAAATACAAAATGTTTTAATTATTTTTTATCTGATTTGACTAGAGCAGTGTTTCTCAAATTTTACTTCTCTGCAGATTTCTTTTCTAATGAAAAAAAGAAATTCCAAAAAAAGATCTTCAGTGTTGAATATTAATGTGTTAATTTCCAATCTACAGTATTAATTTTTCAGAACATGTAAACAAATCTAATTTATATTTCTCCATGCAGTTTTGATTAAAATTTATTGATTTATTATTATTATTATTATTATTATTGAAATGGTTTTTTTTTGTTTCCACTTTGTAACTTTTGTTTCTGCTCTTGTTAACTTTTACTGATTCATATTTTTTAAACTAGCACTTAAATGAACAGCAATAGATATTGTTTTTATTTTTTATGAAAACAATTTTATTCAAATATAACATTTTCAGTACTTCTGTATCCTCTTCGGTACACCAAGAATTATTAATAAATGTTTTTAGAAAAACAATTTATCTATTCTAGAACAAACCTAGAATAGATAAGTTGTTTTTTTAAAAATGTTGATTAATAGTTCTTGCATAAATGAAGAAGGTACAAGAAGTATCAAAAACAATATACTTGAATAAAATATGTTTTTGTGAAAACAATCTAATGCTGCTCATTTAAGTGCTAGTTTAAAAAATAATAATCTGATTTTTTTTATATTTTTGCATATAAAAAGTGTGGTTCAAGAACACAAGGATCTTAAACCTTGAGTTCTCATGATATGAATTTATTAATAATTTTTATGTTCTGTCTGCCAAGGTTTTTGAAAGCTGCAATTATATTGCTTGAGATGATATTTGATAGATTTAAGTTGAAATTTATTTATGAATTAATCTTTGTAAGTATAAAGAGAGAATAGCCAAATACATTATTGCTGCATAATTGATGATACCTAAGATCATTGCATTAATCCAAATTTTTCATATATAATATTATTGTTGATAATATTTTTAAGCTATATCAAAAAATACAAATAGTTTATCAAATTTACCAATCACTATGTCTAAAATACAGTATTTGATATTTAAAGTTCTTATTGTTAAGAAATGTTGATTTTATAACTGTTATGTGAATAAATTATAAATAACTTATTATATTTAAATTAATACTAAAAAATTGGTATTTTGTATCAATACTGGCATTTAAACAACAGAAAAAAGACCTGGAATATTGGTATTTAGAGCCCTGTTAATATGCCAATGCTATACAAATTTAAGATAATTTTTCTAATAAACCATTTGAGTTTCCATATATTATAAATTACAAATTTTTAAATTATGATTAATATTTATAAAAATAATTTAATTACTGTTTTAAATAAATTACTGCAAAAATAACATTTTTTTGGATGATAACAAACTTAATAGAAACTATGTAGTAAAAATATTTGATTATTTATTAAATATAAAAAGAACATGTAGATAATAAGATTTTTATATTTTTCTTTTATAAAATGAGAAATGCTATTCTTTTCAGTCTTATTATATAGATAAATGTATCGTTATCTACCATGAAATTATAATATATTGATGTAATACAAAATCAGAAATTGCTGTTTAATGCAGACATGATAATTCCTGATATTTCTGATCAAATATGTGCAATTCTTAATAGTAGTTTTGATGAATTAGTAAATATTTGTTGCTACTTTTCAGAAAAGTTGAACACCATATTTACATTTTCAGAAATTAGTATATAACAGCTGAATTTTTATTCCATCTAAATGCTGAAATTTTTTTTAAAAGTTTCAATTTCCTTTTTCTATTTTTTAAAAAAAATGGATTAGTTTACATTTGATATCAATTTAAATAAAGTACCTCTTACATTAAAATTAAATATTATAGCTAATAATATTTAAAATTACAGTACAATTCACTACTATATTTGTTTATTTATACATATTATTGTTCTTGACTCTATTGGTTATGACAAATTATTATTTGAATCCTTTAATAGCAAGTTGCTGCAAAGAATGATGGTATCTTCTATATCTTTATATACCAAGAGAACTGGAGCTAATTTTTTGTGGGTCACTGTAATTAGTTATTTTATTCAAGATGTATCCCTTAAAAATAGTTTAGGATCCATCTATTTTGGCTATATATAAACAAATACTTGACTTAATTCTGAGTCTATTTTTTGATAAAAATTATTGAATAGGTCAAGAATTATGTGGAAAATAACATATATGAAAATTAATGGAAGTCATTTTTGATGATGACTGAATGTCTACAAAGTTCACAATATATTGAGTGGATAGTACTCTTGTTCAAGGAATTTAATAATTGTTCTCTGTAAGCAAAGCACAATTGTAACTAAGATTTATTTCAATTGGCTATCACTAGAGCAAAAGTTAAGACTTTATTTTTGGGAGTTGAGATTATGCTTATTGAAATGCTGTGAAAATTTAAATTTTCATACTGTATACATAAAAAAAAAAAAAAAATAGAAAAATTTAAAATCTTATTGCATTATAAATTGTAATAAGATTATAATAATTTTCATTTATAAATATAAATGAAAACTGATAACTTCTTCCAATACCTTTATATATATAAAATAAATAATTGTATTTGTTTCAAAATTTTGAGTGAATTGTACTGTATATTTTCATAACATTTTTTTTTTTAATCTCAAATGTGTGAATAAGAGATGTTTCTTAAATGAAGACTTCATACCTCCTGGAGTCTATGAGTCAACTGACGAATCGTTGTTTCATATGAATCTTCTTTTTGCAGTGCCTAAATAGTGATATTGAAATTTTAGAAATATATTATATCTCACCTCTTTTAGTTTGGCAGTCACGGATCTGATTTGTGTTTCAAAGCCTTCCTCTCTCTGATGAGCCTGAATAGATGATAGAAGCAGAGCCAACCCAATTAGGTGGGCAAAGAAGAAAAAGTATAGAAAAAGCATGGAAAAAAACAAAAAGATAAACTTATAAAATATAAAAATATATTGCATTGGCAAAGAGATCACTGTCCAAATCAAAAGACAAGCAAACAAACAAGTCAAAATTTGCATCATTAATAAAACAAAACTTAGTTGTGTTAAAAAAAAAAAAAATATGATCCCAAATTGTTGCCAAATGCTATCAAATTAACAAAATTAAAATAGTCCATGCATTTAAAATTTAGTTCTTTTCTTTTTAAAATTTTTATTAAAGAGTTATGAAAGCAAAGTTGGAAAAAAGTAAGTGAAATATGACTGCCAAATTAATTTATAACTAATAAATAAATCATGCACAAATACAGTAATTCCCAACTATTTTGGCAGTAATAATAATTGTTAAATCTTAATTCAATACAATTTTGAATATTCTTAAAATCTGATTTTCAAATATAAAATAATATATAATTTTTGTGAACTACTTGATAACATTATTATTAACTGTTATCATTTCTATATATACTGCATATAGAAACAGTCATTAATAATGTATGCTAATAACAGTACTGTAACTAGTAGTGTCAAAAAAATATGGCAGAGGAACATAAGAGATTTTACTTCTGATGAGGAGTGCAGAATTAAATATTAGACAACTATTTTCAATATTAAATATTTGTTTTAATCATATTTTCGATTTTTATTTATTTTTTAATACTTCCTAATTTATAAATCCTGCCAAACACAAATATAATATGACAATATACATGATTATAAATATATGTATATTGAAAGAATGACAAAAGAAAAGTTTTTCAATGAGTGCAAGAAAGTTACAGTCTGTCTATAAATAGTTGAGAATTAACTGTGCAATACAAAATTAAAATTTTAATTTTATTACAAATTAAATTAATTTGTATCATTACAGTTTTTAAATAAATTAAATACAAATAACATAAATTAATATTTATCTGCTTTTGTAAAAAATATATTATAGTTAATCATATAGTTCCATAAAAGCAGATTAAATCTTAATATATTCATATTTTATTTTGATTTGGTTAAAATAACCATTTACTATAGTTTCTGAGGAAATTCCATCTTTAATGTTTAATTCATAGTGAAATTAAACAAATTAATATCCACATGTATATCCTAAACCTACTGATTATACTGTTCTTTGCAAAATCATCCTAATAAAATTTTACAAAGCAGTATAATAAATCAAAATGATATATATATTTCAGAAATATTTTATTTAGATATTTGTTTAAAAAAACTTAAATTTATTGTTGCTAAATTTAAAATTTATATCGTATTCAAAAACGACGAGAGAAACAAATTTTCAATAATTTTAAAATTAACTAAAATTATTCAGCAGTTTAATTATTAAATGCTAAAATAATTTTTAATTATAGACAATACGAAATAGTTAAAATATTATTTGTTATAATCAAATAATTCAATAGTTCTAATAAAAAATATTCAAGAGTTTTTATTGCTAAATTTATGTTTCAAATTGCAGATTATGTGGAAGGAGAAGATAAATGAAAAAAAGAAAATAATAGTTTAAAAGAAACAAAATTAATAGGAAATAGTATTTATGAATGAAGCTAAATGAAAATTTTTTGAAGTGGGCAAAAAAAATCCAACTAGACAAATTAAATACTAAAAACCAGCACCAGATCTAGGGTGAGGTAAGTGAAGTAGTGGGCTCAAGTGAAAATTATGAGGGGGTGCAAAAATCCAGTTGCAATTTCACACAAAAGCTTAATCATATTTATCTTGACAATATTTTGTGCTGTAGAGTCAGTCTACAAAGACATAATGACACATTTCTCTAATGGATAATACTTATGAAGAGAGAGAGAAACCAAAGAAACCAATGCTAATTAAATTGATTAATTGATAAATAATTATTAATGATTTTGTGTGTTGTATGTCAAAGCTTTTTGTATGTTTCTCAATGATTATGTACCTGATGTCATTACATTCCTGATTCCCAAGTATTAAATACATTTATGTATATGAGTGAAGATGAGAGAGGATGCCATTTTCTAATGTTTCCTCAGGTGACAAAATATCTATATCTGGCACTGCTAAAAATAATGGATTTTATAATAGGAAAAATCCAGACTTATTAGCAAATTATGATGCAAAATTTATATCAATGAGATTAAATCCTTTTTGTAAAGAGCAAGAAATTAATTCAAGCTTATCCATCACCATGACTTCATTTAACGAAAAGAAAAAAATCTCATTGTATACATGTACACTACCATTTATCAAAATATTTTAATAAACTGAGAGAAAAAAAATCATGTGTTTTACAAAATATAGTTACACTTTTCCTTGTTTTTACTCAATAGACTTGTTCTGTAAAAATATCATGTAAATGAAAATCATGTAAATTGAGAATAATATTTTTGTATAAAAAATTGGCATTTCTATACAAATGTCAGCATTGATTTACACAATTTTCATTTACACAATATTTTTGCAGAATCAATCTACCATGTAAAAAGAAGACTAGATGTATTCTGTTCTATTAATTATAATTCTTTTTCAAAATTTTTATTTTCTTGCAGACATAATCTTCAGGATTTCATCAGAAAATATAGTACATGATGGATTCTTAATATTCAAAAATTTAAAATATTTCAAAACATTTATACTTTTAAAAATAATTATATCATGCATATTCATTAAAACAGCAAAATATTAAAATAAATAAAATAAAAAATAAGGCACAAAATTATCATGCAAAAATAAAAATGTGGTGCATGAAAAATATTCATCTATATTCTTAATTTTTTATTTATTCTAAACTATTCTATATATCAAAATATGCTTTAAAATACAGATCATTCTCTAATTATGAATTTAACAAGTTTTCAGATTTTTTCATAAATTAAAGCATTACTAATTTGATATTTATTTCATCACTGCTTAAAAGTACTGAACATTATTTATATATTATATTATACAATATATGTTATTGTTTGGATCAATATATAATGTCTTATATTTGAGTTTCTGAATTAAATGTCCAACTGCAGTGAGAATTTTTCTTCCATTATCTTAAAAAATTTTGCTAGCATGCTAAATACTTATAATTTTGTAATATAATTATGTTATTACACTATTATAATTTTAAATTTTTGAATTTTCTAAAAATTTGAAAATAAATGATTTATTTCCATGTACAAAAGTTCATAATTTGAAGATTCATAATTAGAGGATTATCTGCATTATAAAATACAAAATTATCTATAGTAGTAATTTTTAAAAATGTTTATAAGGAAGAATTCTAATGATTAAACTGATATTCAAGTAGAGGCAATCCCTGACTTATGTAGCTTCAACATGTGTAAATCTGTACTTAGGATTATTTTTAGATTTTCCAACCTGAACTTGGATCCTTCCAGAAAAACTGAAGTATGCTACTATGAATTGAATCCGGATCTTCCGAGATGGATAAGAAACTGCTTTACCACAATTTATGTGCTTAGTTTTTAATATAATTATTTTTAGTGTTATATCATTATAGAACATTAGTACTGCACAATGTATGCTCGGACAGATGTGTTCTGATCTGCATAGGATTTTGTGGAATGATCCACCTACCTAACTCAGGGAATGCCTGTATATATAAACATAATTTACATAGGATCATTATTATTCAATAAAATATACAGTAAGTAGTATTGGAAAAGCCTAATATGTATTAAAAAAAAAATCAATATGCTTTATGTCTAAGTCATGTTTTATAAACTATATTTATAACCATAGTTTGTCAATATTATTGGTTGATGTCTGTAATTTTAAATTTCACATTATAATTTGTTTATAGAATATATTTGACTAATTGAATATTTTATTTACTTTGATGCATAGCTAATGATAGGTTTGGTTTTGTGTGCTACTGTATGTTCTAAATAATTATTTATCTTGTATAAATTATGTAAGCTAGATTTATATATAGAGAGATTAAATTCCAATTTGAATTCAAAACATTACAATAAATTCTTGTAAGTTTCTTGTAATATACATCTAATAACTTTGTTACCTTTTCTTCGCTCACTTCCAAAGACTTCAAATTATTACCAACAACACGAAGTTCTTCCTCAAGTTCTACAATTTTGCTACATGGAATATATAAATTTTGTTTTTAAATTTCCATTTTAATAATAAATTTTTAAATGTTATATATTCAATTAAATTTAATTAAAAATTATTAGCATATAAGAATATTGCAAAGCCACCATGCAAAATTCAATTTTATAAAAATAAATCCTCTAATGCTGTTAATTTAACTAATGCTGTACTAAAAATATTCTAAAATTAATTGAACTACAACAATAATTACTAATTATTAAAATATTAAATTGTTAATTAAATTTTCTATAAAATAAAGCATTGCAAATTTATAGATCAATCAAATGTTTAAGTTTAATAAATCAATAAAAATAATAAATATTAAAATAGCTTTGTTATTTGTAATCCTAATTCTATTAAAGAAAATCGAAAAAATATATAAAGTAAAATTTTTTCTTGAAAAAAATTTAAAAATTTTTTTAGGAAAAAAGAGTTCTTTTAAGATATCACTATCAGTTATTTTAGTTCAGTTATATGTAATAAGTTCATCACTATTCTCAAAACAGACTATTTTTTCTATTTTTTTTATCTGTTATAAAGAAACTAATAAATCTCATAGCTGTTTTGAAATATTCTGAATAAAATCTGAAATAAATTGTTATAGTGATTCTAGTAAATCAACAAACTTGCCTAGACATTCGTTTACAATATCTTTTTAAAAATAATTTCACTATTAATTAAAAAAAAATAAATCTGTAAAAAGTTAATAATTTTTTGTTTTAATTTACTAATTACATTTATTCAATGTCTTGTTTGTTTAAAACTGAAGTTTGATATTTTCATATTAATTATCTTTGTATTTTTATTATTTTGAAATTCATCTATTTCTATAACCAATTAATATTTTGTAAAAAAGATTAATGTGTAGAAAAATGCTTCTATAGATCAATTAAAAGAGAAAAATAAGATAAGCATAAAAAAAGTTAAAGATAAACACTTTCCACAGAAACATTATTGATCAAGCATGGAAAAATTAAATGATGATTTCTTCTTAAAAAAATCCTACATCAAGCATGAATATAAGAATTTTCCTTACAAAACTTGAGGCATAATTGATTCACTAGGTTGACTGATAGATACAGAACCACAGAAAATTTTTTTTTAGAAGACATGTTGAATCAGAGCTGTTTATAGTAGATACAGATACCCCTACTGATCAATCAACTTGATTATAGATAAAGTTCAGTGGTGAAAAATTACTCATTTTTTCTTAAAAATCTTTTGATTTATGTTTCGTCAGATATTTTTAATAAAAAATCAATGACGGCTCCATAGAAATGAAAGTGGATTCATGAATAATGTTATGCCAAAGGCTGACCTTCCAATTGCACAATATAAATTTGTAATTCTATTTCTCAAAAACTAAAAACCCAATTTAAAATCTAGTCATACATCTTTGTAGGCTTCTCAAAAAGGCAACATTTTTGTCACTTATTGTTTATCTGTCACAGTTTAGAAGTTATTGAGAATGAAAGCATTAAAAAATTATACATTTACAGTTTAAAATTTAAAAAAGTTGTATTAGAATAGAATTCTGAATTTTATACATCTTGTTTTCCAAATTGATAAGGGGTAATTATTTGGTTGTAAAACCAAAAAGTATAGTGTGTAATGTTATTCAAACTATAATAAAAGTTTAATAAAAAACTACTTTAATAAAAGTGTACTTTTGACTCTGATCTATAGCTCATTTTTCTTCTTAAGCAATATGAGCTTTAATAAAATGGGTAGTTTTTCATGTTTGGCTTATTAAATAAATTTTGAAAATACAGTATATAAATAATTATTATATTTCGTATCCATTATTTGATCTCCTAATATTTTTCATATAATATAAATGTTGACATAAAAAAAAAACATTAAATTATTTCTTCTACAAATGAAAATTATTTCTTAAGAAGTAATTTCTTCAGAAATAGATAAAAATAACTGAGAATAAAAAAAACATGGCTAAAGGATAAGGTACTAATCTCACCTCTCTCCAGCAGCAGCTCTTTCTTCTGCACGTTCTAAATCAGCTTCCAACATTGCAATTCTGCGTGCCATCTATTATCATCATATCCACATGCACATGCACAAGCAGGTATTGTTGAAGGTTAGAGGAAAGAAAAGCATCAAATATGTTAGTATAAATATGCTTACACACATCTATGTAAACAACCAACTACAATTATTATTTATAACATGCTACTAAAGAGAGAGTGAATTGTTTTATACATTTCAATTTCAATATATTATACGTTTGTTAGCAATTAGAAATTGTTAAACAACACAGCTAAGCATAATACATTTTTATGCTTAACAGTAATCTGTGACATTAATTTGTCACAAACTTACGATTCCCCAGTTTCTGCACGTTCTTCAGCACGTTCCAGATCAGCCTCAACCATGGCTAACTTGCGAGCCACCTATATAAAAGTCAATATCGTTACAGCCCAGAATCTGCATTGCAATGAACAATATCTTACTTCTCATTTTATGTAATAGATTTTTTAATTAGTTTTATTTTAATAAAACTACAACTCTCCAAAATCAATTTCATATTGAATAACTAAAAATATTCAAGGTTGATTAAACTTATTAAATAAAATTTGATGATTTTAATAAATTTTTCTGTAATTTATACAATAGTCTTTTCAAAATATACTGATGCATCATTATTTGAAACAATTTTATTAACTTATCAAAGGATGCATTTTGTATTAAAAAATCCAGCAATCAATCTAATATACAATCAAACTACATTCTTATTACTTTCGACTATATAGATAAATTATATAACATATGTTTTCTATTTTTTATTTTTGTGTAAAATCAGAGAAAATATTTTTAAGTTGAAGGAAAATTTTTAAATTTGTGATGTCTTATGGAAAACATCTGATACAGCAAGTACAAATAATAAAAAACATAGTCTGTTCAAAACAAATTATTTTATTATTGAATCTCATAACTTAATTTCTATGCACACTTTTAAATGCTGTGCAATGGTTAAAAAAATTGTTGTTTTGAAGAACTTTAATTATATCGCATCAACATCAATCATTTTTAAAGAGCAATATTCTATTTTTATTATTTTGTTTAATAGTTATTGTCTTATAAATTTTTTTATTTTCACTTATTTGTTATAATATATATTTCATGGACCAGATCGATTATATTTTATTATTCAAAAATGTATCCTTTAATAAAATAATAATGTAATACACATTAAATACAGAAGTGAATCAAAAAATGTGCTTTTAAATAAACTGTTATTTACAAATACAAGCATAATTAAAAAGTTATATTTTGCTTCTTATATATCATAAAAAAAAATCCAAAAAAGAAGAAACTACTATTGTTTTATTTTCAGTCTTTCAATGGAAAAATTAAACTAATAAAAAGCTGAGACTGAATAAAGAATATTCCACGTTTATTTGACAAACTTAAAATTACATCCTGAAAAGTATATAACACAATGAATGATGATCAAGAATTTAACAATGCTTCTATGACAAATTCCATTATTACTATCAGATATTTCTTCTCTGCTATAACTAAAATTTATCATCATCATGTAAAATTTTGATTTGATTTAATTTTTTATATATATTATTGATGTCAATTATTTTGTGATTAGAAAAATTCCAATATAGTATACACAGTTTTTTTGATTCACTTAAACATAAAAGATCATTCAAAATTCAACTGCTTTTCTTTGTATAATAGCACTCATGAAAAACAAAACAAAATACATCTGAATAAGTATGACAGTAAAAAAGTTAAAAATTAAAAAAAATGCATATAAGTTATAAATGATGATTAATTGAATCTAAATTGCCAAATTAATTTCTTGATAATTTAATGGATATTTTAATAATTAGAAATAATTTAAATTATCATCAGCAATATCTTGTAATTAATAAATATAGTAATGAATTAAACAAAGAGTAGCAATAGCACATCTATGAATTAATCATTAAACTAGAATTTTTTAATTTAAATCTTTCTTCAAATAAAAAATTTTAATTTAATCATTAATTCATATATGGTGCTACTCTTTAATTCATTAGTATATTTATTAATTACTAATATCAGTATAAATTATTTTAATTATTAAAATTTCTGTTAATTTATCAAAGAATTAATTTGTCAGTTTAGGTTTGATTCGTATATTATCTTTGAAGTTTGGCTTATAATTGTCTATGCAAATGAGAATTAGCATGATAAATAAAAAACAAACAAGATTAAAGCCAATTTCATGTATAATAATTCTTATTAATGATTTATTATTATTTTATCAGCATCATAATTATGTATCATAAATATAATTTTTGAGTAATTTGTATATGTATTAATATTTTATTTTGCCAAATTTTTCACACAATTTTAGACATTTGTTCTTACAATTCTACAGACTTTTACTTATCAGTGATAACTTCTAAAAATGTACCTCTATCTTATATTTTTTGAAAGTCATTCTTTCAAAATCTAGCAATTGAATTTTAAATTACCATATAAAAGAAATAATGCTATAACAATACTTAATATTTATATTAAATAAACATAGTATCGGTCTATTGATATAAATTTAAATATTACTTAATTTTTTATTTCTAAAATATTCATCTTAATATAGTAGTAGTTAATGAAATTATGAATTGTTAATTTATTAAAAAAATGTCATGCAAGCAAATACAGGGCTATAAACGACATTGCTAATATAAAATATTCCTTTTCTTATGCAAACACTAATACAATATTTGTATTTAAAAACTTTAGTTAATAAATAACCAGACTGGAATGGCATATTATTCTCTCCTCTTTTTTTAAATGAAGAAAAAGAAGGAGCATTGCTTAGATGAATTATTAATCTAACTTCTAAGATTGTAATTTATTCCTATGATTTGACCTCAATACAATAAAAAAATAAAAAGTAAAATATTTCATAATTTAAGTTCAATTTATACAAAAAGTTATACAAAAATCAGAATTTTAATTTTAAGAAATGAGAAGATTGATGCTGCATCTCAGAAATAAGGTTTTTGATATTTGATTTATTTCTAAGAAGTGAATTTTCTGAAGAGTCATGAATCACCTACATAGGCACTGCACAACAGATTAAGAATATTGGGTTACACAATAACCCAATAGTTGGTATGAATGAAATTACTTTTTTTTTTTAAACACAAAATTCAAATTAAAAATGTATAAATTTTCTTGAATAGCAATGAAGATAGATTTTATTTATTATACAACTGAAATATTTTGCTTATAAAATACCAATCTGATTATTTACCAAACATAATATTAAAATTCACACATCACTTGAAAACCTAATACAGTACAGTGATTTTTTTACAAGATTATTTGAAGGAATAGATACAAAATTTTATAAAGGCAAAATAACTAAAACAATCTTTCTAATTTTCAATATGAAAAAATTAATCTCATCAAATATTTGTACTTTATGTTCAGATATGTCTTAATTTTCACTGTAATATATCATATTTAATTTTGAATAGAATTATTATTAATTTGATAAATACAAAAAAACTAATGAACTCATTAAGTCAAAATAACTTATTTTATTTTACAAAAAATTATGAGTATTTACTCTAATTTATATATATATATAAAGTAAATAAGTAAATTCAAATAATAAGAATATAAAGCAGGGCTGTCCAACCCACAGTCCAACATAAAATCATAAACTTCCTTAAAATATTAAGATTTTTATATACTTATTTTTTGAAATTCGTGTATCATCATAAAATATCTCCCTAATAAAGAAAAAGAAATTTGTTTCATTTTTGTGCTAAAAACATATAAAGAAAAGAATGAAGTTTTTATTATTTAAATATCTATCTACATTTTCTAAAATGAAGGAAGGAATAGATTTCTTATTTCAGTTTATTAAAACTTCTTGATCTGCTCTATGATTTTAAAAAAGTTTCCGAACTAAAAGAAATCAAAGATTATTATTGTACATTTTTGCTAATTTGTCATGGTGAATATCATATATTGTAAATTATTTACTAACTTTGTTGCATAATAACTATTGTCACAATTAGGGCAGGATTTGAGATTACCTGCCATGAGTTTTCACATCTATCAGTAGCATAATGTACCAAGGTCAAATCATCATGCTGCATAGCGTCCAATCTGTCACCAGCATGATCAGCACATAATTGTTCCCAGATCATACGTCCATGACCTGGATGGTGATAAATGCAATGCCGTGAAAACTTGTGGCAGATAATCTCGAATCTTACGAGAATTAGTATATTTCATGTGCAGCCTGAGAGAAGTTTTTTTCCTTCAAATGTGGCCCAACGAAGCCAAAACACTGGACATCTCTAATATAGACTCTTATAGGAGGTTTGAATTCATGAGATCACTTTATATATTAATAAATAACTTTCTGGAGAAGTGCTTATTGGGAAATATGATTTGATAAAGATGCTTATATGAATATAGTTCACATTCATAGTTTTTTTAATCTTTAATTTTTTCTTTGAATTAGAATTAATAAAAAAATTTTTTAGTTTTTTAAGAATCAATTTACCTAACACCTGTAATTTTATTTTTATGATACAATAAAACCTTGTTTAAATTTATAAACTTAAAATATACCAAAATAAATTATACATATCTAAATATGAATGAATAAAGCAAAAAGTTTTTTTAAGTTATAAAAGATTTTTTTTATAAAGCCAGAATTGCTGAGATCATTATATTAGAAAATTTTTGTGTTTTTAAATAAATCGAAATATAAATATAAAATAAGTAAATGATTAGGAAAATTATCTGAACTAAAAACCATATTTTTAAAAATTGTCAATTTAACATTTAAAGCTGACATCCAGCACTTAATAAAAGTTAATAATAGTGCCATCGCAAAATTTCATTAGAAAACAATAATTTTATCATTTATACATTGTTTGGCACTACTAATTATGATGGCATATATACAGTATAGAATTCTTTAATGAGAAATTTTACAGCATGCTATCTAATTTTTAAAAAATAAATTAAGAAATAAATCACGAAATTGTTTGAATTAGTTGTTTCAAACAATTTAGAATCGATTCTTAAAACATCATATTTTTGTAACGTAACTTTTATATTTAAAAAAATGCATAGTCATATTATAATTGCTTCTGATCTTGGAGTGTTTTAAATATTAAGAAATTTTAATTATATTCAAAAATTTTTGATATTTCATTTAAAGTATTAGACAAAAAATATTAATAATTTTTAATCCAAAAACATTTTTGGATTAACTAGATATTTATATATGAATAATTAATATCATAGAGAGCATAAACACGTTTTATTCACCTATGTAAAATGCTTATTATATTACTCCAAATTTAATTTATTTGAAGGAAAAAAATAAAGATATTTACCTAAATAAGAAATTGAAAACAAAAACATCCCTATTCTATTATTACATTTACTGTATCTATAAAATAATTTATGAAGTCTCATATCACAAAATTTTTCAGAAAAATTTTAATTTATTTCTGATAACTATTAACTAAACAAATATGATTAAAAATATTAATAATGAATTAAAAATTTTGTTTTAAAGTTTAAAATTAATTCCAAATATATTACTAAGTCTATAAATAGAAATATTAAAAAAGTAAATTCTACTAATTTCAAACAATCATGTGTTTGTTTTTTTTTAATCAACAAATATTGAATCCATTTATCTTTACATCAAAATCATAAAAAATTTCATATATCAAAAATGAATAACTTTTGTAAATTTAAAATATTAAAATAAAGATCTTAATTTAGTGTTTAAAATTATGTCAATAAATCAAATATGCAAAGAAATGTTACAATTTTTCTTTGTATTATGCCATATTACAAAAAAATTCGCAAACATGTCAAGAAAATTTATTGTGGCTGCTATATGGACAAATTAGTTTAATATTAATAGTAGCTGTAATGATTGAAAACTATTCTCTGCAATAATTATCTTTAAAATATACTATCCTATGCCATAATCTCTTTGCTATGATTTGCATAAGCTTTTTTTATGAATTAGTTCCCCTCCCAAAAAAATTTGAAATTAATAAAAATTTAAAAATAATTTTGATGTTTTAGTCATCTGATATTAAATTTAAAATATTTCAGCGTATTTCCATCTATCATCATTACTAACAAATTTCATTAAAATTTGAATATCTGTTCTTTTTCTTGAAAAAACATATATTCAGTATACTGTAAGTTAAAAATATAACATACTTTAGAAAATTTATACAATAAAAGTTATAAAATGCTTTATATCTTGATGAAATTTAAAAATTATTTTGAAATTCACATAACACCATAATATTTTTTAATGATATAAGTGATGTATAAATTTTATTTTAATATATTTATATATTAATTATTATTATTATTATATGTATAATAGTATAATATATCTATACTGTATATAAAACAATATTAATCATGAAATTGTAATTCTATATTTAACAAATTCATATTCATGAACAAAGTTTAGTTGGGTTTAAAATACTTCTATAGTTATGTGATAAATCCATGCATTAGCTTCATAAGACTGTCTGTGGAAAACACACATTATATGAATTAATCATGCATTATAATGTCTGAAACATCTAATAAAATATGGTTAGGTGAGGTCAATAACAAACATGTGAGAAAATATTTGTTATTCTGGGCAATGTCCTATCACCTCATCATATTTTCTGTCTGCATCTTCAGCCATTGTTCTTGCTTCCTTTAATTGATACTCCAAGCCATTCATTCTCTCTTCATCTGTGATACTTCTGTGTTCAAGCATCTTGCGCATTCTAAGTAAGGAAATAATTTGGCTAACATTCTTCACTATCTAATTTTTAACCCACAAAAAATGTTTCCTACTGAACAATTATTTCCATATATTATATATATATACATTTTTTTATATATATAATATATTAAAAAAATAGAACATTTCTAAATTAAAATCTCACTTCAATTCACTTTCTTTTCTTGTGATAATAAATAAAAATAATACATAAATTATATTTACTTTCACTTTTACTTACCTCTTCATATTTTTTATCAGATTCTTCAGCAATCAACCTAGCTTGACCTAGTTGAGTTTCTAATAATGTTATCCGGTCATCTTCCATATTAGTACGGTTTTCCAAGGCTTTTCTGATGCTACATGAAATCATAGAGCAACAAAAACATGCATACATGCAAATTGCACAAGTTATCAAACTACAAGATTATTTTTAAAAAGTTCTAAAGCATAAAAAGATCTATAAGTTTATTGTTATCAGCTGAGGTTTTTTTATTTGTGATTAAATATAATAAGTTATTCTTAAGCTTTTTTAAAAATATAATTGAATAAATAATACTACATGTGAAAAAGTGATTTTTCTTTTACTTTCCATTAAAATCCATTAACTGCTCTTTAGCTGACAATATTACAAGTAAAATTAAAAGCACTTTAAGCAGTAGCATGAGAATGT